>JARJEB010021964.1:0-12199 GCA_030264535.1 Liometoxenus newtonarum | reverse complement strand
TACTAATTGTTTAATGGGTTGCCTATACGAAAAGGCGCGGGAAATTCAATTTTTTTCCACATCAACGCCTCTGCGGATTGATTCAAGCAACTAAAAAGTCACATGATGACAGATGACATCTACAATTGACACTTAACAGCTGATCAGTTAAGTGCAAGTGAATAAATATGTGTCAGTTGAATCGATCGCCCCATAATTAAATCGCCCTCCATTCTATAAAAAAAAAATGTTAGATTTTACATCTGCAATAATCAAAGTGTGAAACTAAACGTTTCCAAAACGAAATGAATCTACACCAGATTGTGAGTGGCGCTTGCAATGCTGGCGACAAATGCTTTGCCGTTGGGAGTGTTGAAGGCGTACCATTTACAGTGAGTTCGCATTACATTTTAATTATAATCAACAATTTCAGGTGCAATTTAAACAGACAAAATATGTATTTTTAGGCATATGCAGCTGGCTGCAATATTGTTATCCTTGCGCCGACATTCGAAAGAGTGCAAATCATTCCTGGCGCCGTACACGATTACATTCGAATTAGTTCCATTGATTGTTCAAGTGATACGGGAAAAATTGCAGCTGCTTACGATAATACTGTTTGTATTTATGAACCTACGCCATTGATTAATCCAAATTCAACTCATGTAAGTATCGATTTTGTGCGCTTTGTCTAAACAACTGAATATCATTTGTTTTTTTATTCAAAACAGGGCTTGGATTATCGTTGGGTGCAAACAGGCTCATTGAAAACCGACTCGCCAATCAGGGCATTGAGCTGGAATCTTGAAGGCAGTCGATTGTTAACGGCAGGTTCCATTGTGCAATTGTGGCATCTCCAGCCGAACAATACGATTCATGAACAGCCTGTCGAACAAGTCAAGTTCACTGTTGGTGGGGAATGTGACTCTAGCATTGAGCACGAACAATCCGATAATCACAATGCCGAAGAAAAAGGTAACTATTTATAATTACGGCTTGTGCTTGTTCCAGTGTTGCCAGATTTTGAATTAAATTTTCGCTCAATATCGCAAAGTCATAATTATAGGCAACTACAGAGCGTTTATTTTACAAGCGAACATAGCATGTAGCGTTCGCAATGTTCGCAGCTAAAATAAACGAGTCAAACTCATGGCAGAGGCGATGCACGATTAAAGTCATTAATATTTATGATCATGTCGTTACAGTCAGTTGTCAATTTTCTTCCTTGTCATAATTTCTCTGTTCAGGCCGTTGGTGTGCCTTTAACAATACAAATCCCCTCTCCACTGCCATGAGTTTGATTTTAGCTTCCAACATAGCACATGCTTGGTAATGTTCGACGGTAAAATAAACGCACGGTATAAAATTAGGGCAGAGATATAAACAACATATATTTCTGTAGATTTGCGCCCGATTTGCGATAAATCGCGCAATCTGGCAACACTGCTTATTACATACAGTTGACCCCCCCCCCCCCAATTTTGTTACAACTACAAAAATTGTTTTGGTTTGGTTTGGTTAGTAAGTGTGGTAGTAAAATCTCTTCAAAAATCGCCCGATTTGCAATAAATCGCGCAATCTGGCAACACTGCTTATTACATACAGTTGATCCCCCGAATTTTGTTTACAACTATAAAAATTGTTTTGGTTTGGTTAATAAGTGGTAATAAAATCTCTTCAAAAATCGCCCGATTTGCGATAAATCGCGCAATCTGGCAACACTGCTTATTACATACAGTTGATCCCCCGAATTTTGTTTACAACTACAAAAATTGGTTTGGTTAGTAAGTGTGGTAGTATAAAATCTCTTCTAAAATCGCCCGATTTGCGTTATCTCGCGCAATCTGGCAACACTGCTTATTACATACAGTTGATCCCCCGAATTTTGTTTACAATTAGAAAAATTGTTTTCTTTTTTAAATTTGATTAGAACAAGATATGCTATGGCAATGTGTATGGAAAGCAAATACAGCAACGCCCGTACAACATTTGGCGTTCAGTCCCGATGGCACATTGTTTGCTACTTCCGGTGAAAACGATCGTCTCGTCAAGATCTGGTACGAGAACAAACACTTTTTGTTCGCGAAAAGTTTGGACCAGCCCACGGACATGGAGTACGGCTTTGTGTACATTGCACATCCACGAGCGGTGACGCATCTCTCCTGGCGCACAACTAGCAAATTCATGCCTAAGGGCTCCGTTTCCAATATGCTTGTCACTTCGTGCAAGGATAACATTTGTCGACTGTGGGTGGAGACCGTCCTGCCGGAAGATGGCTTGGTAAACTTGTCGCAATTGGATCCGCAAGCCAATCATCCAAAGTTTCGCACGCATAGACATAAACATCGATTTATTGCACGATTAAAGCACATGAAGTAAGTACAGATGGTAAGATTATTACACTAGCATAAAAAAACAAATTGTTGACGTTGATTGCAGGACTTGTTTTCATATTAGACGCCATGCGAAGCATCAAGGACATTTGGCAGGTTTCTCCACTCCGATTCCAACCCTTCCATCAACGTACAGCGTGCACGATTTTCATTCCTACGGTTATCACGGCACAGGAGTAACGCCCGGTCTTCATTTCCATTTAGCAGCATCTGTCAACGCGGAAACCGACATTCCGCTGGTGCCGAGCATCTCCTTCTGCAATCCGCGGCCAGCATTCGTCCTCCATTGGCTCGACAACAAAGAAATGCACTACAACATGCAAGCGGAGTCTTTGGTAAAGGAGCTCGCACGTCGCGTCGTTGACCATCCTGCAGACGAAGAGTGCAATGGAGACGATTCGAATATCGATAACGGTACGCTAGATACAAAAATCGAGACACTTTTGCGCGACTGGCATCACAGTCCGGATCTACTCTTCAGCATTCATCCGGTGGACGGCAGTTATCTGATCTGGGTGATTGAATGGCTGGACGAATTTCATCCGGGTTCGTTTCGGCAAGCGCAGGTATCATTTTCGACGAGAATTCCGTCGGCGTTTCCCGTCGGCGACTCATTGAGCATGTCCACTACGATTGCGTTGTATAGCGTTGCGAATTGCATCAAGCATTTAGTGAAAGACGTCGTTACCAAAGAAAATAATGGTAATAATTTGTCAATAGTCAAAGAAGAGGATGAGAATGCGCCGGCTGCAGAGATGCATGCCGAGGTTACGGTCGAAGAAGAGCCCAAAGATCCATCGCCGGTGGTTTCGCTGGTTACGAAACACGACAATGGCACACTGAATCTGTGGCAATTGACTTTCGCCGATAAGAGTAAATTTAGTCAAGTCTTGAGCATCGGGCATAAAAGTCGTGCATCTGGTCATCGATTTAGAGTCAACGATATTACCTGCCATCCAGTATTACCTCTGCTGTTAACTACTAGTCACCACAATATTGTTGAACAGAACGAAACACACAACAATTCAGTAAGTATAGAATAGTTAAGAATCAATCAACATGTTCATATTACTTCTTGTTTGGATGTTGTTTCTCTTTAGGGATTTTGCAGTGAATTGATCCTTTGGCGGGTGGATGCAGTTGGTCCTTTATCAAAATCTGGTGGGATTTGTGAACTCGCCCGTATAAGCTCCCCGGAGCCATCAGCATTCAGTAATGTTGCATGGATTCCAACGTTATTGCCATCGTCAACTTTGGGTAACTTATCAAATTCACCAAGTGCATGTTTTGTCGCATCGGATGGGCATTCCCTTCGTGTCTACCAAGCGGTTATCGATGCTCGTACACTCTTGGCTGATATCTCCTTCAAGGAGAATCGAATGAGCAACTCCACCGAAAGTCTCACCGATTTATCCAGTTTGGATGAGGATAGTCTACTGGATAAAATCAATATTGTTTCGCAACAAAGCACATCGAGACCTGGATGCATCATACAGCTGGAAACGATTTCCGAAGCAGTTCGTTACCAGAATACAACATTTTTGCATGTCTATCAGGAACAGCTAATAACGGGCGAACGCAGTACTCCGATTAATTTGACTGGACATGATGCCATGGTCGATTTACATCAGACGATTGTTTTCGAACAACCGTTTTATATTGTTCTCTTGGATTGCACTGATTTGCACACCATCATTCACATGTGGAAGCTGACGATTGCTTCGAATGAGAGTGATGTTAATCTGACCGGCAGTCAAATGTACGTTCCCGATTGCAATCTCGTTCAGGACGAAAACGACTTAAGTCGTAAGAATAGTATGGAAAGTTTGCATGAAAAACAAGCGAAAGTCAGTCCACATATTAATATTACGACGACACGGGAAATCAAACAAGTATAACTTTTTTTTTTTTTACTCTACTCTCTTACCTTCACAATTTGCATTTCACTTTTTTGTTACAGGTTCTACCACTTCCTGATGGCGTTGAAATCGTGCATGCAACACCAGCAGCTGGTCACTTAAGTTCCGCCTCCATTTATCCTGCATGTTTGGCGCCTTATTGCTTTGCAACTGCTTGCAGTGACGGAGTTATTCGTTTTTGGACGATTTCGCATCATTCGGCAACTGTTCGAGCTTCAAGACACCTAATGTTGGAGGAAGATGGGAATTTGGTCAACACTGGAAAGGTACACGTGATAATTTTCCAGCTAATCTCAGCCATCTTTGGAATGTTCATTTAATAAAAATATAAATTATTTAGATATGGACTGAATGGAATATGATAAAAGAGTCGGCCATCGAGATCGATGGACAAATTTTAAACATCAGCGTCGCATATTCTGGTCGTTTGGCTGTCGCCTATAAATATGGCCGTAGTTTCACGCGTCCGAACAAAGATGATCACGATTCGCGTTATATCAACTTGTGTGTTGCAATCTACGAATGTGAATCGACCGGCGGGTCTGAATGGATATTGGAAGACATAATTCACTTGAAAAATATCCATTTGCCGCGAATTTCGATCGATAGACATTTGGATTTGAGCTATTTGTATGATTCGAAGACTTTGAAGAAGAAGCATCGCATCAATGAAGTGCTACACACATTTTCAAATGATGAACGTCTCACGTTAGCCACCGAACAGAGCGTGAAACCAACATTACTGGCGGTGCCGAGTTTCAGCACTTTGCAGAGTTTACGAAAATCGATCTCTGAAATGGGCAATATATGCCCAATAACACAAAAACACATCGTTCAATTGGACTGGGTGTCAAATGAAGATGGCTCTCATATTTTAACAGTCGCGTGTGGCTCGAAAATTATGCTTTACACACCGCTATCAACTGATCTGGCGCAAGCTAATGTGAAAGCTATGAAAGAATCGATTAATAATAATCGCCCGATATTGCGAAAGGCAAGTTCACTTGCGCAACCAATGTTTGTTGACGATTTTAAATGGATGACGTTGCGAAAAATTGAATTGGAAACAGCTGATGGTCTTCCAGCACTGCCAATGCAAATTAGTTGGGTGCGTGATGGTATATTAGTCGTCGGAATGGACTCGGAAATGCATGTGTACACGCAATGGAAGCCGCAAATGCCGGGACTCTCTGGCAGAGGAGATGCCGATGAACAGCGTGGCGGACGCGATGTAGATTTCCGAACGTTAACGCAAGAGAACCAAAGGAAACTCGCTTCGATCCCCGCATTGGGACGAATAAGTTCGGTGAACTTGCAAATATTAGATCGCAAGCGTGTCAACAAGGAAAGCATGGATTACATGCCCGATTACGGTCTCTTCGAAGCATCCCGAATAGCGTGTCCCGTCCTGCCACAATATCATCCCAAACAGTTGATGGAATTGCTCAATTCGGGCAAGATTCGTTGGGTTAAAGCGATTCTATCGCATCTTGTGAAATGTCTAGGTGGTGCTACCATCGATACGAATGAAGATATGCAAGGATGGGCTAGAGCTCGCACATTGTCGGTTAGCTATCCAGCCGGATCACCCGAACATCGGGCAAGTATCGGGGAAATTACACTGGATTACGATGAAAGCAAGAATATTCCACCTTTACCACTCTGGACATTACTAGCTGCGGATAAAGAACGGCCAATCACTCAGGAGGAGAAAAAAGACTATAACGAACTGTTCGACAACAACTTGAACATGGATGAGTCGCTTGATACTTTATTGGAAGATCAAGACTCGGCCCGATTGGAAAGGCGTCCTTCCGAACGCATCACTGGTATTGCGCACTTTACGCCACGGCAAGGACGCATTTTCTCACGACTCTTGACACATACACATTTGCCAGGACTGTCTTCACTCGATCAAATGCATTTGTTAGCTTTAGCTGATACTGTTTCAACGTGCAATACAGATCTTGCCGAACGATTTGCCATTGACGCCGCGAAATCCGCGCTTGCGAAGGAGAATCTTGTCGGGGGGCAGACGGATCAAGTTATCACTGACTCGTTGGATGATTGCGGTTTAAGATTCCTCTTGGCGATGAAACACTACAGCTATCTTTTGCGTTGTTTGCCGTTGGCACAACGTGCACAATTCCAAAAGTGCGGTGTTGGCTCTAACAACTTGGCATGGGCGTATCATTCGGAAAGTCAGGAAGAGCTATTGAACTTGATACCGAGTTACGCTAAAGGGGAACCCACTTGGTTGCTACTTAGAGAGCTGGGTGTTGCCTGGTGGATCCGCAATATGACATTACTTAAGCAGTGTGTACAGGTATTGGCGAAAGCTGCTTATTCTGCGAAACAAGATCCTTTGGACGCTGCATTGTATTATATCGCAATGAATAAGAAGAGTTTATTGTGGGGACTGTACAGATCAAAGAGGGATGAGCGCATGACGGCATTCTTTGCGAATAATTTTACTGAGGAACGATGGAGAAAGGCTGCTCTTAAAAATGGGTATGCGTTATTGGGTAAGCAACGGTTTGAACATGCTGCTGCTTTCTTCCTATTAGCTGGAAGCTTGAAAGATGCTGTCGAGATTTGCATGCATAAACTGCAGGATATTCAATTGGCGATTATTATTGTTCGACTTTACGAGGGCGATGGGGCATTTTTAAAGAAATTACTGTATGAAGAGATTTTAGGCTGTGATGCTGACGGTAACAATCAGGATATGTCGAAAGCACATCCGGATCCATTTTTGAGAAGTATGGCTTTGTGGACTTTGAAAGAACAACAAGAATCTTTGAGTACGCTACTCATTGGAAACGCTGGCACGATGCATCCCCTGCACGATGACGACGACACGCGTGAAAGTAAGGATGCCGATCCGAACGTCTTCAATTTCTATGTATATTTGCGAACACATCCTTTGCTTATAAGACAACATGTTGCTAATTCGGGAAAAAGGAAAGTTTGGCTTCCAGGTGGGAAGCAAGTGATTGTGGAGGAGTCTATTACGCCGCTTGAACGTCAGTTGTACTTTACAACAGCTCATGGTCATTTCCGAGCTGGTTGTCCAGCTTTAGCTCTGGAAGTCTTGTCCAAGCTGCCGTACGTCGTAACAGATCAGTCGAAACAAACAGCTACAACGCCAGGATCGGACAAGGTATCAGATAAAGATAAAGGACAAAGTACTGATGCTCAAATCAACACTGGTATACTATCATGGGATGCGCAACCACAAACAAGTGTGACTGACATTGACTGGGGTGGACCATCAACTGTAAAAGCAGATGAATTGGTCTTAAATTGGGATGATGATGATGATGATGAAGTAGGCGGTGGTGATGATGATTCGGATGGATCCGATGGAGGACTCAAAATGACTGCAAAATCGGAACAAGTTGTTGCTGCCGAAGATGAGGAAGACGACGACGAACAACAACAAAGCGATCAGATTGATGTGATGGCACAGCAATTGAAATTTGTTGCTTGTTTGAAGATTCTTATGGAAGAACTTTCCACGTTGGCAACTGGTTTTGAAGTTGATGGTGGACAACTTCGTTATCATCTGTACAAATGGTTGGAAAAGGAAGTGGATGCATTGCGGGAGCTTTGCAACTACACAACAACGGATATTGTTGATACGAATGATCTCGAATCGTCGTCAGCGGACGTTGACAACACCGAAACCAAAGAACGGCCTACGTTACATGAAATACTAATACAAGAAAAGCTAGATTTCGAAGCCAAAGTTCAGCGCGCTGCTAAACGCAAACGATGGCTGCGTGCAAATGAAACATTGATTCGCACATTGTTAAGTTATTGTTCATTACACGGTGCAACCGGAGGACTGGCATCAGTTCGCATGGAGTTGGTGTTGTTGTTGCAAGAATTGCAACAGGAGAAGACCCATCAGCAATTATTGAGTCCACTTCCGTTCCCAACGAGTTTACCATTGTTAGCAGCGAGCGTTGCGAGTAGCAAAACCGTAATTGCCGATCCAATTCGATATCTGCAGTGTTTAACGCACGATATGTTACAAACCATTGTCGAATTGACACAACCAAATACAAATCAAAGTGCATTGATTGTACTGAGAGATTTGGCTGTTGCACTTTCAGCCTGCATTTATCAATCTCTATGCGATTCCGATACGTTTAAGAGCAACATTCAAGACATCCAAGATACATCAAGCTATTTGGTCGGAAGAAGAAGACGTATGTCGATGAATGAAGCTCAGAATATTATTACAGCACCATCGAGGTGGCCCGGTGTTACAGCACTACGGGCGCTTCTTGCCAGAGAGAAAGATGAAGACACTCCAAGACTCACCGTCGTCTTGTGCGAATCCTTTATTGCAACATTTTTGTCCTTGTTACTCTACGGATTAGCGACCTGTGATGCCGTTATACTTTATCACATGGCAGGACATTCGTTTTCAACAACAACTTGGGGAGTGTATGTATCCGAGTCGAAATCGAAAGATTTAAGCGTTTTTTTTCTTCTTCTGATTTTATTGTCTTTTCTAGATTATTTGGAGGTGGGATTAAGAAACTTCTCCGCACGGCAAGCCTAGGTGGCAATGGAGAAATGAATGTGGCTACATCAACGGAAGAAGTGGGTGGCGCTACCATGTGGTTACAAAGGCAACGCGTCCGGTTGAACAACAAGATTTTAGGACATCAAACGTCCGTCATGAAAGAAGACAAACCCACGTATCGCGAGCAATTTATTGCTCCAGAAATGTCCATGTTAGCGTACTTGCTTACCAAACCCGATAGTGGACCACAAAGTGATGAAATTGATAGCGATTCCGAAAGCGAAGAGGAAGATGTCTTCGATAATCCGGCGCCGATTAATCGCACTCCAAACAACGAACACTCCGATCCGAACTCGTACTCTTGGCTTGTACTCAAACTGGCTGTACTTCGCATTGTACAAGAGCGACTTACCCAGTTTCTAGGGGTAGGTAGATTCGTGTTTGCAAAGTCTTTCAGAATTATTTATACTTTTGTTTCAATACATAGGTGGCTGGTATTGAAACGTCTGAACTGCCAGTCGCCAGTCCTTTGATCCACAGTGCTTTGCGTCGTTTGAATCAATGGCAGGATCAGTTCCGCAATGAATTAGATAACAGGCAATCGCCAGCTGAATACATTCCAGGCTGTTTCGTCGAAAGCACAACCGGTCCGCCGATACGGAAATACCGGCAACTCTTAGAACCGCAAAACACTCCGTTTAGCAACAAAGCTGGCACTGCAACCGTCCGTCAGCTATGGCACTATTTGGTATCGCAAGAATGCGTCCAAGACATCTTCATTCGTGCCGTATTTGGCAAACGGCGTTCGTTAACCGCCCTTGACGAAGTCCTTCCCCATCCGGAACACGCACCCGAACCGGTTCGCATCATCCATAAAGAACAGGACTCCATCTCGGCATTCAGCCTCAATACAGTCACGAATGGTGTGATTGTGGTGGCAACGCCACGGGAACTGCAAGAAATGGATATTTCGTTGTTGCTAGAATTGCCTGCATGGCTCGAAGACGAATGCGAATTGGATATTTTGAATTTGAGCAAGGATCACTTCGATAGCAGTGTGCCACCGTTTTTGGTGATTCAGAGCGCTGGCGATAAATCGAAGGACACCCAACCGTCAAGTCCTCAATCCGGTTTGGCCGGACAGAGTGGTCGCGGTGCTAGCGTGGTAAGTACAAACTATTTCGTTTGTTTTTCTGTGTCATTCAAACCGATCATTTATTAACATTGTGTCTTATCAAACAACAATGCAATTTTTGCGCGGCGTGAATGTAGATAAAAGGAGTGAGCTTCCCAGGCTGTCATGATGCCGGATTTGTCCACCTCGTGCTGCTACGGTCGGCTCACATGCTTCGACCGGTCTGTCTTTTACTAACACTCTTCAACTTTCCTTTGAAAATTATTTTGAACGATTATTTTTTGTATGCACGTTTACATTTCTGTATTGAGCTTGTGTTTTGATGTGCTTTTCATCAAACATTTTCCGTTTTTTATCATAGTTTTTTTTTTTTACTTTTTATTAAATAAAAGACTTTGTAATGAGTGTTATTTCGTATTCACAGCTAACCAGACATAAGATTGATGGAATTCGAAGAATTACTTCACATCCATTGCTACCACTTTGTAAGTATATTTTTGTAAAAATCTACTTTCTTTTCTTATTGCCCATCATATTTTACCTTTTTGTTGTTGTTGTTGTTGTTGCTTAGATCTAACAGGATCACAAGACGGTTCCGTACAATTATGGGAATGGGGTCATCAGCAACCAGTATCTACTCCACGTTCGGCAGGTGCATTCGCAAAAGTAACTCGTCTCAGATTCTCTCAGCATGGAAATAAGTTCGGTGTTGCCGATTCGGACGGCAACTTAAGCCTCTGGCAAGTGGGAACCGCTGCAAATGCAAACAGGCCATTTTTTGTATGTCTCCACTTGACAAACAAACACTCAAACAACACCACTTAATAATTCTGTTTCGATTTTATAGACTCATCAGTGTCACAACAAGGGAATAACAGACTTCGTCTTTTTAAACTCGTGCAGTTTATTGGCGACGGCTGGTCACAGTTCGGAGAGTAAGAACGTCTGCATATGGGATTCGATTCTACCGCAAGGAAAGTCGTTAGTCTGTGCATTTACATGCCATGAACAAGGCGCTAGCAGCATGGTGTACGCACCGCAACATCAAGTCCTCATTTCAGCTGGCAAACGAGGAGATGTGTGTCTTATTGATGTACGCATTAAGACGATCAAGCATCGTTTCCAAGCGCATGAAAGCGCTGTGAAGTGCGTTGCAATTGATCCGCATGAAGAATATTTTGCTACGGGTGCTGCCGATGGAGATATAAAGGTAACTTTTTCTTGTGTATGTGTTTGAATAAAGTATATAAATAACTGTCGCAACACGCAACGATTTTACCAACAGATTTGGGGTGTAATGGTTCCGAATCTTCTCATTTCTTTACCAACGGAACACTCACGTAGTAGCTTCTTCAAAAATATCGGACAAGGGGTCACGCAACTGCATATCGATTCACACGGAAGATTGTTCTCGTGTGGTGCGGATGGCAGCATGAAAGTGCGACAGTTACCGGATCACGACGTTTTATTAAACGAATAATAATGCATTGCGTCGTATTTAAATGTTAACACGTATTTTTTTTTGCTCTAAATAAATACGATAAGAAATTTTTAAACAAATACCTAATTGTTAATAATTATAAGACATAATTGTATATGTAATATAATATTCAATTCACAAATATTATAGTGTTAATACATTATGATTATATTATAAAGTGCATAGCTTATATTGATGATTGATTGATAAGACGTTTTAAAAAGTGATTGTAATCGAAGAAAAGTAAACGAGAATTAATTAAATTAAATAACTATACATACATTTAGAAACCAAATTAACTTATACTTATGAAAATGTAGAAAATAATGATGTGCTTACCTTGACGTTGTAAAAGAAATTTTGCTATTAGTATCACCACAATGCAAAATTGTTATTATATGAACATGAACTAAATATACAGGTTACAATAAAAGAAGAAACTTTTTTTTATTTCGTTAATTTCCTACCTAAAACTATCCTATCGTTCGATTAAGATTAGAATAAAAAGCAAATTCGTTCTTTGAAGATAATAAAAATAAAATTTAAAAATTTTACGAGCTATTCCTACAGCCCTATTCTGAGCTGCGTTCGAGAACGTTACTTTAGTGTAAATCTCACATTGGGGTCGCGGAGGCATTTTATGTTCAAATATCAACACTTGCCAACTATTCAACGACTGTTTACTTTGGGGGTTCATCAACGCATCAGGAACATCGAGCAATGTCATTTTATTTGGATATGGAACTCGTCGAA
>JARJEB010021956.1:0-13477 GCA_030264535.1 Liometoxenus newtonarum | reverse complement strand
CAAATACAAATTTGTTTAAAATTAAAACTTATTTTGTTGATTATTACGGACCAAATGCGAATTTTTAATTTAAGAAATAAAAGTAGATATATGTACTTAGTTTTATTATACTCGTTGGTTTGGTTTGGTTTGATTTTGGTTTGGTTTTATTATACTCGTTGGTTCGCCGCTTGAGAAGCCAATCGACAAATGTAACTCACAGCTTCACCGCTTGCACATGCGCATGGTGAGGCTGATACCAATATTTCTGACGAAATAGTAAAAATCCGATTCAACATATCACATGAATTTGAAGCTATGCTTATACGAGTTTTTTCTGGGCACAGTAATGTAATGTTATCAATTAATTTTTAATAATAAATTTGAATGAAATATATTCAATTGCGCTGTATTTAATGATATTTGTAATATTTGCTGGATAAATTCTAAGTTTTTAATTTATTTTTAATAAATCGTACTCCAAATTACTAATACAAATTTGTTTAAAATTAAAACTTATTTTGTTGATTATTACGGACCAAATGCGAATTTTTAATTTAAGTAATAAATAGGTACTTAGTTTTATTATATTCGTTGGTTCCCCGCTTGAGAAGTTAATCGACAAATGTAACTCACAGCTTCACCGCTTGCACATACGCATGGTGAGGCTGATAGTGAGCAAATCAATGACAACTTACCTGAAACAAAGAAGAAGGATTCAAATTACTCAACAGATCTTATCATCAACATATAAATAAAAACTCATTAAAAATAAAGGACAATTGATGATTACAAATTGAATTATTTATAGGACATATCGTTGATTCGGTTTTGATCAATTCTGGAATATTTATCCTTTCATGATTACTTTGGGAATAATCTAATAATCGGAACCGAAATCAAATAGACCCGACATTCACATGGCAATCGAAATACAGACTGCACTGTGTGGTATTCCTGGTGGTAACAGAGAGAGTAATTAGCGTTTCTATTCCAAGCGCATATTTCGTTTCATGTCCGGTTAATTTCGCATTTTCGCACAAATACTGCGTTTTGAATTTGAGTTGAAATAAATTGCTGTTTGTCGTACTTGTTGGCTTGTTATTCATCTTTATGACGAACTGAAAACGTAACTTTGTGCCCAACATGGCACGTAATATGTACATCTATATAGGTAGATACAATAATGACGCCGACATTCACGTCCGGGAAATATATCATCGGAAAATGTAGTGTCACATTGAGTTCTCTACTAGTGCCAGTCCCAGTCTAGTATTCATTGTGGATGACGTGCATGCATAAGTATGTGGAACGTGCGCTTAGTTGCTGCTGTGTGCATGAAACATTTACAAAAAAAGGAAATTTTTTATTATTGGGCGTTGAAATTTTTCTCGAACTGGTTGTATAACACTTTGAAATGACATGAGATATGGTAGGGTATATCACCATTCTTCATACTATAAGGTTCATAGTAATAAGAATAAGGAGAAGCGATGATAAAAAGGGATCTTGCACGCGCTGCACGAAACTCACGCGAAATTACTACGGTGGTTACTTATGAATGAATGAAGAATTTACGGTGGTACCTACTTGTTGGTCCTTGAATATATTGCAACAAGTGAGAAATTTATTTACCTTTTTTCACGCGATTCATAAATAAGTAGATTATTATCTTATTATCCGATTTCGGATATAAGTATAGGTATAACATTTCCAAAATAGTTCGGTTCGATTAGAGAAAAATGTTGTTGCTTTGCTTTTAATTCTATTACATTGTTAAAAAACTGTAAATTTACATGAAATAATTGCATAACATGTAAAATTACATTACCCTGTTAAAAATGTATGTAACTTTACATTGTTTTTATATGTAAAATTTACATTATTGTACATGTAAATGATAAATTTACATACTTTATACAATATATGTCACTGTATTACATATACTTAAAAAATAGGTAATTTGACAGATATTTTTTTTACAGTGATACAATATTTTTGCACTTGGGATATATTTTTATGAACAACAAAATGTAAAGTTATGTTTAACATATGAGAACTGTAAATTATTGTTTTATATGTAAACTATTAATAGATATGTGTAAATCTTACTTCATGTAAATTTATAGATACTTAAATTATTACATACTAAGTAATAGTAAGTAATTTTGCATGTATTTTATCATTACATATTAATGTAAAATTACGTATAATCACATATAATAAGTTTCCATCACGATTTCATGTAATTTTACATAATTTTCTTTTGCGGTATTCCCTACATTTTTTATTAATTTTATAATTATATATAGGTACCTGAGTGAGTTGTGTGTATATATTTTTACAAATGGTATTCTTTTTGTTCACAAAGAGTGAAACATGTTTGGTGTCCAATGAATTTCATATGCAAATAGTATTTAAATCGGAATTAAAAAAACATCATCTGCATGCTATCTAACTCGTAAAAATAGAATTTTCATTGGGTCGGAAAAAAGCAGCATGTGACGATTCGAATGCAAAGTAAACACCAAAATAAATTGAATTTACTCTCTGCTGGCTAAATTTATTTACCTCTTACTGTTACTCTGTCTAATTCAAACCGGATGTATGAAAACATTCCTTGCCCAACGCTGTAATCAAAGTTGTGTGGATATCGTAGAAGGACTATTCAATACGAAATGTAGGCATGATCCTGTTTGCATTTGCAAGCAAAGTTTCCGAAATAATTACAATAAGAACACCATACAACTTAGAACAACTTTACTAAGTTAGTAATTCATTTTTCCGAGGGTAGTATGTAATGGCACACTTTCACCATAGGTTAGTTATCTAGAAAGTTGACAATTGCTAAATTCGAGCCACTATCAAAAAGTAATGCGGAAAAGTCATAACTATTGTAACCAAACAAGAAACTTACTAAATATGCCATGACAAGTGTTTGGGTTAAAATCGTTTTATAAACCTTTTATTGATATTCCGATGGAAAAAAAGTGTGGTCGAAGGTGTGCCTAACGCGATTGGAAAACATTCACTTTCCAAACTTGTTAGGTAAACTACTATTAGATGCGCACCCATTCGGTTTTCGATTCTTGATGGTAATAAATGCAATATGCGGATAGTGTTAAGGTTAAGAATCCTATATGTTACCCATATATGTATACATGATAGAATGTACGATATGCACGTAATAATAGGTGAACAGAATGTGTTAGTCGAACAGATACGTTCTCGTTGCTCATCCGAGCGTAAAGTGATGCGAAATTTGCGCGGAAACAATGCCAAATCTAGCATACTCGATAAACACATACACAACGAAATGAGGGAGAAATATGGCAAAACAAGTATAAAATATATATATGAGCGGAAAGATGCCAGAATGGAGGGATGTAACCTATGTCAAACTACGATTATAATGAAACGAATTCGTTTCGTTGGGTTTGTTATGGTCTGGAGCTGGTTATTTTTGTTTTGCCTTTCTATGCCCTCTCTACCTATTTCTTTGTGCAACTTGGCAAGGATTACAACAAAACATCCTGAATAGAACCAAACCAAAACAGCCAGTGCATATTTTATACTTTTATTTTCTTTTTCATTTTTTTTTTTTTGAAAGTAAAGAGCAAAATATGCAGTCTTGCAGAAAGTTTTTAATATTTTTAAAGTTTCCTAGAGCGTAGAACGTTGTGACGCGCATACATTCCGGAAATTTTATCTACATTTTGATAAAATGTACGTATAAAAGGCAAAGCATAGGAAATGAAGGAATAGATCGGCGGAACGACGGAATGTCCTTACAATTTTTTATGCTCTATGGACAGATGACTTGAACTATACGAGTGTAAGACTACAAATCTTGTACTCGCCATTCTTTTGTATACTTTTCTTTGCTTCTTGCTTCTATCAACATCAGGGTAGTTGGTGCAAACAAATACAAAGCATCCAGCACCAGCAAAGAAAGAGCAAAGCAGCATCTACGACTACATCAAAAGCAAATATTTAAAGTAGCTCGAGAATTTTTAATATACTGCCAATATCTTGTCCCAATATCTATAAGAAAATGCCGAGGGAGAAATTGATCAGAAATTTCAAATAATTTAATATCGAAAATAAGACAACGAGAAAACTAATTACGTGGAAAGTTTCTAGTTGCAAAAGTTCGTATGAAAGTTTTAGTCCATCCAACGAGGAATTGTGGGTTAATAATCTGATGACATTTTCTCATCTTTCTGGTCATTTCGCACATGAATTAGCTAGGTACCCCCTACATAAATAGCAAGAAAATTCTACTTTTCTACTGCGGTTCGAATCAACTTTTAGCAAAACATGAAGAAACAACTTGAAGCAATGGAAATTCGAAAGCGAAACATTCAAAACCATATTGTATATTTTGGTATAAGCATAAGGGTGTGTGTACATACCTACATGAAACATTGTGTGCTGAACAGTGATGCGAACATCAATGAACAGTAAACATATTCCTCCAATTCAATTCCTCAATTTTATGAGTAGCTTAATGATATTTTGTGACGTTCATTAAGTGTGTTTGTCTCGCTGTGTGCAGATAGACAAACTACGGGAAAGCAAGCAAATGGACGAATTCATGCAAACGTGCATCGAATATATACAGATAGTTCCTATATATTTGTACATTTGGTTATTTTATACATGACGTAATCATCCCCTATTCAGAACACCACACAGTTTCAAAGTTACGTGTATACATCGGTTGGAATGTGGAATTGTACTATAGGAAATGAGTTTTCGTTTGTTTTTTTTTGCAATTATACTATTCGATATTAGTATGTAATGTACAACCTGTAACAAAATATTGCGACTATATGAACAAAACAACTGGAAAAAATGTAAAAATATGCAATTTGATATTTTGTTTTGTAAGAACAAACTGTGCACAAAAGTTTTGGAAATAAATTTTGTTTTGTCAATAGATTTTGAATTTTTCCATGTTGATGAAGATTATGAAAACTTGCAATGTTTGCAAAACATTTGTCAATGTTTGTACCTTTAAACTTTCTGTTGATATTTGGTTGCGGAAAATGTTAGTTGCATTGCATTGCATAACAATGCGACCAGTAATTTAACTCCATTGGTTAAATTTGCTTTGTTATTTGTTTCGTTTTTCAAAATTTGGCAAATGGCAGATTTGCAGTTCTGCGTTGTCTATAACAGTATAATTTGTAATTAAATTTATTTTCGAAAAGACAAAATAACAGAACTAAATATTATGTGAGAATAAGAAGTGAAAAGGTGAAAAAGTGTCAAAACATAAAATGAATGGAGTTCAGATAATATAATAGCGAAAAGACGAGGAAAACTGAAAAAGGAATATGTATATAGAATAAAACAGAAAGGCAATAATGTATAAAGTTGATGAGAAGTCGAGAAGAGAAGACATGAGATGACGTGTTGGTGCTCTGCACGTCCTTGGATCGTGCTGGATGTTCTTGTATACATTCTATATAGTCGTAAGTGTAAACAGCTTTTCAGTATCGGTATAAGCTATAATATAAGCTTTTCCAATCTTTATGGGAATGCGATGCTTTGGAACACGGTAAACGGAATACTCTAACCCCACCACATTGCTCTTAACGGATGCCAAATATTACACGATTGCACTGATAGAATCCAAATAGAAACGTTGGATTCTAATGTGAAAATGGAACAAACTAATACTAATAATAAAAGTCGTGCCAATCGATATAATCTTAAATAGGTAATATATTTTAGCGTGTCTCAATTTTATAGTCTTTAGTGCGTCGCAGATGTGTAACATTTTTTTATATCCCGTTTCGTTTGTACTTAAATTTCGGTAATAATATTTTATCGTCGTAGGATATAATAAATGCGACTCATATTGAAGAAAATCTTCAATAATATAATGACGGGGAAGCTTATTTTCCATAGTCATGTAGTCACACACCCTCGAGTTTCCATATTTTGTAAGCGACCTCGGTATAAAATGTTAACTAAGTAAGTATAAAATGTTTCCCTTTCATTCCTTTTTGGGTTAAGGCTTTTATTTGATTTTTATGGCACATTTTTTCAACTCCATTCCCTTAACAATTAATGATGCGAAAAGACAGGGGAAACAATTTTAGAAGATCGTTCAAACAAATCCGTGACTGTTTGCGGTCCGGATGGATTTTCAAGATGCGGCATGAACATCAGAATCTCGTTTCTATGAAAGTGAGAAATTTACCTTTCGAGTGTTGAGCCGTCCATTATTTTAAACGTGTTAGAACTTTCACCGTTTGCGAACGTTTAAAGTTTGCATAACTTAACGCCATAGTCATTACCATAGCTGCAATTAGTGAACGCGAACCGAATCTAAACTAACTTGCGAATCTCTTCCCGTTGATTCCTCGATCTTCGTTTTCATCTTTCATTCGCCAATTAGAATATAAAAGATAACGTAAACGGCCGTCGAAAAATGCAACGTCGTAAAAATAATAAAGAATATACTCAAGATTAACGATCGCGACTTTGTCATCATACCGCAATGTCTTCAGCAACGATGACTTTGTATTTTGTGTTAACTTGAAATTTTCAACACGAACACCGTTAGACAATGCATAAGATCAAAGAGAAAACGTTAATTGGAACACTTCTTTAAGCGCTTATTGTTAATTATTTTCTTGATTGCTTTCTGATGGTAAAAAAAATTCAAAAAAATGAACACACATCAACTAAATTACGAAAGTAAAGTGGATTTAATGAATCGACATATTCGAGAGGGGTATCTTTTTTTTGCTTCAGTGCTTTGTGACCTTTTTGTTTGTTTTAGTGTTACACAAAATTCACGTGTGTCCGCCCGTCAATTATGGGAAAATTTTCCAGCTCGTTTTAAACGGATTACTGGAAGATTTATACCTTACAACCCCAACAAACAAATTTCAGAACAGAAATACGCGAGTATCATAAATTTTCTAGTGTTGTATACAAGAAAGAGAGCAGAAGCACAGCGAGGTAGACATTTTAATTACGGACGCCCGTTGGTTGAATATTCGCCCGCGAATACACCTGCCACCTTAATATAAGAGCGAAATCACTTGAAATCTACTATTTCCCTTTGCAGTTGGCAGTATGCCTAGTTACAGTTTTCAACGACAGTTACACTTTCCGCAATGAAATTTACCTACCCCCTGATGTTTTAAACTTTTCAAAAAATAATTTACCCTTTGACTAACTTTAGTTTTATGCTGTCGTTTTGTTTGCTCAAATAAGAGCTCAAATTGAAAATTACAGTCACTATTGTGTGTTTTCCTGATGTTGGCAAAAAAAAGGCTTTTCCACCAACAGCAAACGAGCGAATGTCTGTCAAGTAATTGTGCGTACACGAAACAAACTGGCATTGAACGTCGAGTTCTTTAATCCAGAAGCTTAATTGTTTTCGAATGTAAAGTCCGTAAATGCGCGAGTTTAATTAAAGATTTCGAGAGCGGTGCAGAATGAAATGGGGTGTGGAGTTGTTCTTCTCCCACAGGGTAAGTGGTTCTGGATGTATCTATATATACCTATAAATATATTTTAGTACAAAGCAAGTTGTGAGAATAAACTATTTTCAATATTTCTAGCAATAATTTGATCGATATTAGGTTGCTATGCGGGTCGCTTAAATGCTGTGTGCAGCTCAGCTTGTGGAAAGTGCTTCATTGGTCCTTTAGAGATTCGACATCAAAATCCATCTAATCCTAGATCAGGAGAATAGTTTAATCCTTTGGAGCAAGTTTCCCTTCTGCCTTCAGTTAATACTGTAATACGACGCGAACATAGAAGTGAACACATGAACACAACGCTTCTCGCAGCATGGACACAATGGATTTAATCCCATGGCGTGGGATCTAGCGAAACAAACTAAAAACCGTCATTTCGACGTACAATTTCAGAGACTTTTCTCCAGGCCGATTGATGGCGTGTGGCAAAAGGCCACCGTCGGTAAACTTGGGGATTCAGTTTTGATATTATCTGGAGAAGCCACGAAACAAACAGGCACGATATACGTATACCTATAGTAGCCGAAAACGAAGAATGGGAATGATATTCGTTGAATGTGCGTTGGAAGGGGTTAGAAGAGCAACCGAAATGAAATGAACGGTTAATTGAAACTAATTCAAACTATGAAATTCCATTACGCCTTTACAACATGCACAAATGTGCACATTTTCCATATTGCATAGTATCCTACTAACAACACCAAAAACACATTGCAAAATGCATGCAACCACAAAACCGCTAAACGCTCGTAACGATTCGATTTTTAATTACAACTTATATTGCACGTATTTTACATAAATTTCATGGCAACTAAGGGTATCCGCGTATATTCAATATTCTTGTATTCATTTAATGTTCTGCTTCCGAATGGTTTGCCACATGATTTACAAGAAACGGACTATTGTGTGGGAATGGTTGGAAAATTTGACTTGCCAATTGTGATTACGGCATATTCTCTTCCAAAGCTGTATTAGAGCCGAGGAAATATATTAGGGTAGAACTTGAATTTTAATTAGTACTTAATGTGCGGGGGTCGGCGACTGTATGGAAACCGTAGTTCTCCCAAGATGCTGCTGCGTTGCGGGAAAATTGGTTAGATTACTGGCGAATGTGGATTTATGGGAGAAATACGCTTCATTCCAAACGTCGAAAGTTTCAAAGTGCAACCACTAAGGTATACCGCAAGCAAAACGACTGTAATATATTAATTTTATATACAAAATATCTAGACACATCAAACTCGAATTAATTACGACAATGTTAAAACCGCAGTCAAATTGATTTATGTGCATACTTTAAGTCGCAATCGAACAAACAAGGTAAAATTTGTTGGAGAGGAATAAGCAGGTCGAAAGGTCTTTGCGCAAGCAATACAAATCCACAATATTATACAAGATATTTCTTTACGTGAATGTGAAACGTGTAAATGTCTGTTCCTCACTTTTTCCAGTTTCGGATTCCAATTTTTATTTTTCGAAATGGAATTGAAGCGACAATGTGAATATATGTTTGGGGAATATAACAAGCGCTCGTGTTTCGCTCTATTGCACTTTATTCAGGGGGTGCTCAGGGAGCAGCAGGTTTCGCGAAAGAAAGAAAAAAATTAAAGATTGCTAACAAAAACCGACATCGCCTCGTTGTCGAGCATGCACGAACCGAAATATAAATACAAATATATAATATGAAACGTTGAATTTTTAGACGACAGACTTTTCATTCTTCGTCGTTGAACGAAATACGAGAAAATTTGCAATCCAAATGACGGCAATTTTAAATTTCAAATTTTTCTTTTCACACTTTCTGCTACATTGCTGCCTAAATAGAATTTCTACGGTACAAATGCAGTTGTCACTTCAATATAGATAATTTTCTAATTATTTGCCTTTTGATATTTTACATTTTATTGACAATTCAAAAAATTTATTTTTATTTGTTTAGCGGGGTGTTAAGCTGTAATTATTCAAGCATTCACGGGGTTGAATATATAATCAGGAAGGAAAAACATTATATGTAAAAAGTAATACCTGACGAACGAGGGCACATAGAAGAGTTGTCACCACGAGGTGTCCGTAGTTGAACGCGATAAAAGCACGCAAGTTCTTGGCGGCACTGGAAACCCGCGTGCGAGAGCTGCAGGACTAGCAACAGGCGGTATCGTCGTGTTTATCCTTCAACTGGGAGGAGTCGTCGAAATGTTGACGTCACGCAGGACGAAGGCGGTGCACGGGTGCGCACTAGGAGTCGCTTGCTTCTGTTACCATGACGATGCTACACTCCCGCTCGTCAACACCAGAGTCGGAGCGTGTCGTCCGTGGAAACCTCGAAAAGCGGCTGGAAAAAATAACCTTGGTTCGCCAAAACTAAGCGATCTCCAGGTGTCCCCCGCGTCACTGCCCCACATGCACGTTCATTTCCATATACTCGCATAGAACTCCTCCTAATTGCCCCCAGACGGCAATGTCGACAAACGGATCGGCGGAAAATCCAACAACAACAACACGCAAACAATTCGCATCGCAACTCTATTTTATTTCAACCAAAGGACCAACTACTTCGTATCGCAACTCGCATGCGACACAAGCCCACACAAACACCTGCTCAAAAACAATCTGTCGCTCCTGCATCTGGAGAAACTGTGTTACCAATGGTAACCGATGCTTGACTTGGTGTTGAACGACGACTGCTCTCAGCGCAACAACATTGTACGTGTAGGTGTAGATATCGAGGACCACCCAATAAGCTGAAATTGGCATTCACGTGGAAACCTTGCTCAAGCATAAGAAGAGTTGCACAACAGGTTATAATGAATTTCCACTAATTAGTCGTCGACTAGGTAACTGACTGTTACAGAACATTCTACGTATTATCTCCCTTCATCTCTATAACTTCCAACTCTCTCACAACTAACAACTTCGATAATGGCACCCCAGATATCTATTATGGATTTATTTACTAACATAACTCCCTCCAGCACAAGCAACATATTTCTCTGCGGCAGAGGAAAGAATAGGAAACACGGAAAAATAAAAAATAAAATAACAAGATCGAATCCTTTTAGCTTAACAAGTATATGCATCGGTAATCTACCTGAATTATTATCTGGCGAATAGTATAGGAGTAGGAATAGTGTAGCTGTAGCAGGATGATTACCGAAGTTGTCTCGTCTATCACAATCGAAAGAAGTATATATCGACATAGGAGATAGTCTTTATGACTTTGTTTACTTCGAAGCCGCATGCAAGTTTATGTAACCGAACTGTTCACATCGTACACTCCCAGAGACAAATAGCAAACTCGCCGACCACGCCGAAACCTTGCCAAAGTAAACCGACAGGATCGACAAGTTTCCATGTTAGTGCGGAAGTTTAGCGGATCCATTTTATATCGATAAACTTGAAATTATGTGACACAGATTCCATTTTACGTTATCAGTATGGTTCTTTGCATATATACGAGGCGCCGTTTTCAAAATTTTGGCTACTCATCGCAATCACACAATTTATAGTCATTATATTCAAAATGTAAATGGAAATGCAAAGAAAGTGTAAGAAAAATAAGGTACACTGCATCATAATGGCACATTATGGTACGTAATATAGAACAAAATGAGAACTATATTTTCGATTCATTTTCTTTTGATATCCACACAACCGTAAAATTAAAGAGATATATACCATGAATGCACTTTGAATTGAGGGAAACTGATGTTACAATCAGTCAGTCAGATTTGTGCATAAATGCATATTATGAATTTACCAAAGCCAAAACATTTTCGTTGATGTTAAAATTTAAATCTCAAATCTCCTATACCTACTTATAACTAATATAAATTGACAGGTATATTTTGAAATCGTAAAATTTATTTCGATATAGTACTTTAAAATAAGTCGTATAACTTTTAGTCGCTTGTTAATTTCAAATTACTATTGTCGTTTTATGTTGTTACTATTTGCTACTCTAATCTAATTCATTCCCTCTTCATAAAATGTCGTTCTGAACTCGTTACATTTCGCAATTATATCTATAAAATTATACGCAAAATTTAATTTGTCCTTGCCTCATCATTACAACGTTCATGCAGTAATCAAACGTACCTATTTTAATAATAAATATTTTTGTTATTATCAATAATCATTTTAATATTTATAAAATTTACATGAAGCAGAAAGCAAACTTCCAAATATACATTTTGGGACAAATGAAGTTAATAAGCAAACTAGTGAATGCCATTTGTTCTAAAAAAAACTTCATGATGAACAGAGATTTTGGGAAATTAATAGATATTAATGACCATATTTGATTTTGGATTCATTTGTAACTGATGTCAAATATTTTTCCATACAAATAAATAAATACCTTTTAGTGCACTAATCACTATTCGAGGAATGTTGCTGTCATTCACTTTGATAAAACGAAAAACGAAACAAATTATGTCGACAGCTATTCGAGTTTATAAATTAATAGTAATTAAACCGAAATGTGTCTGTGGCTAGCATTAAAACCACTGTCTATTGATATGCCATTCATATGGTTAAATTATTCTACAATTCTATAAAGGGCTTCCATACTTTGGATTTTGCCTGATTTGCGAATTTGTGGTGTGCAAATAAAATGCGTGACTAACACATGACTAACACTATTATAATTCCAAATATAGTATATGAAAATATATGTAACACATTGCAGTCATGACAATTGTTCTTGTATAAACCGCAGAATCTGTGGTTTTGTCAAATTTTAATTGGGATCACTCTAATTATAATTTCAACTTCCACCTCAACTCAACTTAAAACAAAATAGACAATTGAATAGTTTTCTTGTTTAAATCCGATTAATGTAGATATGTTCCAACACGCAGTTGTGATGAATGTTCTAAAATTCCATATCATAATATCATAATATCATCATATTCATCGTCACTGGACAACGAATCAAAATAATCCTTTAAAAGGTCGTCTCACGTTTTTTCTTGATTTGTTTTGTTAACAATCTTAGTAATAATAGGAAATTGTAAAATATAGGTTAGTAAACAGACTGAGTGATCACTGAATGATTGAGATTTCATACATGCTTCAGTCCTATATGCCACCTGGTTATAGAATCATTGAAAGTCCCCAGAATTTAATATATTTGCCAGTTTATAACCTAAATTTTATTGAAAACTTCCGGGTACTAAACTCGATCAAGATGGTAATCCCGTCAATTTCAATTGTGAAACCATCACAGTAAGACTACATCTGAAAGAGCGAATGTTAAAAATAATCAACTTCAAGACATCAAGCAGTTAACAACACCCGCTAATATAGCATGTTTAGTTTCACTTGGTTATAAAATCAAAAATGTCCATACTAGACGTTAGTGATAGCGCATATTTCGATAATTCGATTATCAACGCAGAAAAGCATTCACATCTCCCCTATGTACTTATGTATCATCTTCGTACAATAATAACGATGAAATTCGAATTCCAATCCAACAGACCGATATTTATACACTCCCATCTGAAAGCTACATTTAGTTATATTTCACGGTTAAGACTCGTGGAAATAAACAACATTTATTTGAATCTTTACTTTTGATTACAAATACTTTATGCTTAGAACTAATACTATTGCAATGCTTTCAGCTTACTCTAATGGCAAAAACACTAGATTTGACTATCCCTAAGCAAGGCTCAATAGGAAGTGAGGTGCGCTGCAACGTGCAAGGCTTATATAGTTCGGAAGCTCGGACGCGAGTTGACCTTTCAGAAGCTATGACGCGCTTTGATCTACTTTTAAACATACAGAGTTTTTGATATAAAATAAGCAACTAGCAATCTACATGGTGAGCTATACATAATGGGATGCTATAATATAACTATATATGGAACTGTGGAAGGTAAAGTTAAATGTGAGAAAAGCTTATAGCTATATGTAAATTCGTTATAATAATGCATTTGCACATATATGTACTATACAGTTCCGAACTCGGTTAGGTCGGCGTTCAG
>JARJEB010021948.1:0-10471 GCA_030264535.1 Liometoxenus newtonarum | reverse complement strand
CGAAGGACCACCCCCTCCAAGGCCATCAAACCAAACTAAAGCAGAGTGCTCGCAAATCCACCGGAGGCAAAGTAAAAGCCAATCGACACCAGCAGCTCAAAAACCGTGAGACCGATGTGCTGTGCCCGGAATGCCAGAAAGTGTTTACGACGAAATCTCGTTTAAATACACATATTCGCGTAAGTAAATAAATAAGTTCGATACATTAAGTTAGAAACTGATGTGACCTGAACTTTCCGATACCGCACATAAAAATATTTTAGGAAAATGTAGGGACTTCTTTACAATCTAAAAAATACGTAAATGACGAGATGAACATTACTTGTTGGGCCACTTCGGAACGGGATCCTGGAGCAACTGCCCCAATTGGGAATAAGTCAAGGAAATGGGTTTAATTCTTTGAGCATGTAAATATGGAAGGAGCATTACCGGTACGGATTTAAGGCAAAAAATGTTGTTTGTAAGTTTTAAAATCTGATATTGCGCAAGCGCACACGTCAGGTGGAACCTTAGAGCACACCTCTTATTCACGCTTGCGCATTATCAGATTTTAAAACTTAAGAAAAACATTTTTTGCCTTTCAGTCGGCTTAAAAAGCTAACATTGGGCCAAATAGGCTATGCTCTCTCCATATTTATATGCTCTAAGTCTCTAAGAGAATTACCTAGTTGAAATGTCACTAGCTGACAAATGAAGTGCGAAAATTTTAATTTGTCGAGAGTGAAATATCAGTTTGTGCTTTGCTATTTATTCACAATATACTTAGGTAAATCTCGCCGTCGTTAATGTTAATAAATTATAATTATATTTTACAATGAGGATGAAGGTTATGTTATTTTTTTTTTGAAATAGGGTTATGTCCTTCTCATCCCATCAACCTAGTAATTTTATTGTGTTGTGTTTCCTAAAATATGAAGATTTCCGCGTAGGCGTGTAATTTTTTTCTTTTTTGTTTTATAATTTCTTTGCTCTTGATTATCTTATTATTTAATTTAATTACAAGATGAACACAATATTCAGTGTTAAGTAATAAGTTAATCGGTCTTGCCGACTGTTTCAGTGCCGTGATTGCGCAAATAATTAATTCCCTAGAAAAGCGCACGATATTTGAATGAAACATTTCAATTTGTCAGCCTGCTTTTGAACAACAGATCAGGAAATCGCAATGTTTTCACTAAACATTGAGATTTCCTTATCTGTTGTTTCTGTTGGCTAAACAGGGTTTCCATTTTCATGTTGCAGGAATAGATAACAAATTTGAAATTCATTTGAGTAGTGCAAAACTGGCAGATGCACTACAAACAGAATTTTGTGAGGCGTGGTCAACTATTTGTGTTCATGGAATAGAGAAGACTTACAAGGAAATATTGAAACATATAAATAAGTTTCATAGGGGTTCTCTAACATGACTATGATATAAAACTGTTGTGTTATATCCATAACGTAACACTTCAGTCCATATCCATCTTTCTCGTTCTATGTTCTATAATTTTACTTACAATTATTGTTTGTTGTGACTCGACTTTAGACTTGTTCCCAAGCATCAATAGTGATTTTGTGAATAATTTCGTAATTTAAATTGTTATATTTTGTCTAACATATGATTGTACTTGTGCAAAAAATAGGGTTCGTTGGTTTTATTACTCGAACTCGTTTCCTCGTTTCGCTCGTGCTCGAAAAACACTCGCTCATAGACGAGTGTTTTGCCCCTTCTTAACGCAACTTGTTGAGAAAATCGCTATTAAAGTATAGCTGATGCTGAATAGTTCTCGATGAAAAGATTCTGTTACCACCGACGCCGCTACCCGTGGAGCCCCCTGTTACAGATTTAGAACTAGTGTGTCAGCGCCCTCTGGTTGCCAATAGTGCAATTTTCAAAACTAAAAACTATAATGGCAAGTTATCCAAATGCTATTCAAAAGTAGGAAACTGTAAATTCAAAATACCAGGAAACTATAAAATGCTGCTATTCAAAAATATTAACATGATTATAAATAATTTAAGTGATTTGGTCGAAAACTAAAACAATCTTTATTTTTAAAATCTACACACGTCTTGTCGCTTACAACGTTCCATTTCTAATCCGTTCTTTTCTCCCGTTCACACAACTGTCATACAGCTGTCATAAAGTACTACATTGGTGAACCAATAGATGGCGCAAGATGGCGTGAATTACTACAGATCATTCAAAAGAAACGGTCGCCATCTTTTCAGAGTTTCACTATTGGCAACCAGAGGTCGCTGAAACACTAGTTCCAAATCTGCCACAGGGGGTGCCACGGTTAATTAACCAATGGGAAGAGCTATAACTAATATTTGAGGCCTTGGAGCTTTTCAGGTTCGATATTAATATAACAAATATTACATTGTGTAATAATATAAATAAAATTGTGTAAATAATAGCGATGTAATATATCAACTAGATTATAACTAACTATACTTATTGTTATTACCAAGTTACATATAGGTCCTAATTGTAAGTCATAATATTGATGAGTTGAACTACCTTCACCTTGGGTCTTGTTGACGTCTGTTCATGGGTTCATCCGTTCATTGAAAAGTATTTTAAGTTAGAGTCTGCTACTTACTACAAGCCATAGTACTTCATGTTCATACTTCATAAAGTAAAATGCATAACATTAACGCAACTGATATACTTAGCTGCATGCGCATGGCAACCATATTTCTTGCAATTATGTATCTAAAGCCTATATTAGACGGTCACAAATTCATTCAGAAATCTCTTCATAAATATCATTCGAATTTTGATGAAATGAAAATTAGAATACTTTCTGTTCTACCTATAGATACAAAATCTGTCACAATTTGTGATGGCGTTGCACTCTTAACACGGGCGCAAATATTTATTCAGATAATTACGATCATCTAAAACAGGCTTAAGGATAAGACATAAGTAGGTATAGTAAGTATATTGACTTTCGTTCGTTGTTCTAACAATGCGATGGTAAAGTGCAGCATGCAACCAACATTCATCTCATTCGCTTTCATGAAGAGTACACTACAGTAAGGTCAAGTTAACACAGGTACACAGGGATTATACGCATAATTTGAACGTTTTCTTGTTTTCGTTCGTGAAAAACAAAGTCGTTTTTCCATGGATAATGTTAATGTCCTATACCGAGTGTCTCAGGACAACCTTGAAAACAACTTTTTCTTAGAAGGAAGTTATGTTATTCTATTTCATTCGCGATTGACCCATTATATCCGTTTCCTTTTGATTTAGTTCGCATGAAACTTCTGATGATAACTTTACAATTAGGTTAGGTATGAAGTACATTTAAACATAAAACATTGATATTATATGTATAGTTGTATGATGGATCAGTTGCAGTGCACAGACAGCAATTGCATTGTGATGAGAAGAGAATTGAGATGGTTCCGCAGTCGTTTCGTTGTATCGACATCAACTTTTTTTTTTCATACGTCGGCTTGCATGTACGTTCGCCGGTTGAACGTCCTTTGAAGTACTAAACACATATTACCTGACTCTTAAAGAGTTTCGGTTTTCGGTTTACTTACACTTTATTTACACTTTACATTTGTTTAATACATTTTTTTTAAACATGAAAAAAAAATTTGAAAAGCAAAAAAAAAAATATTTCAAGCAACAATTGATTGTTATATGGAAAATGGAAAAATAATTTCATTTTTCAACGCGTTAAGTCGCGTTCTCACTTGGACGTTTTTTCTTTTTGCGAACATTCGCAATTTTTGAAATCTTATATGTTTACCCCACCCGTTTTAAAAAGTTACCTGACAACATTTACAGTGAGAATCTTCAATTTCATGAAAACTACGATTTCCGAATATTCCCGACATTTGTTCCGAATATTTACAATGAGGCTTTAACCCTCACTTTGGAATATTCAGAAAAAACTTCCGAATATTCGGACAATTTGACAGCAACTGGAAAAAGTTGAAATCATTCCGACTTTTTATGCCTACTCATGCGCCGACCTTTGGCGGCTTATGGGAGGCTGGTGTGAAAATTGTAAAATTCCACATGAAACGCGTTATAGCAAGTCGTATAATGAAAACTGCGATTTCCGAATATTGGCAAAATTGTTTCCGCGAGTATTCCCAACTGAGAACGAGACTTTAACAATCGAATGTTTAAAATTGCTATCAATTAGGTATCTACCTATACAAAAAAAATAAAATAAGATAAATCTAAATAGTTCAAATTGTAATTGTGTGATTATCTTGTTTGTTATATAAACTCGTGAGAAACTATAATTTAATTCGCTTGTTAAATTTAATAACCAACTGTTTAATAAAACAAAAGGATTTTGTTGAGTACAGTCAACGCTTCTCGAACATTTAAAAAATAAAATATTATAATACAACTTTGTATAAAACAATTATTATCTATTGCTATACATATATTTGTAAATAATATTTTGCCTTACTTAATTAGGCCAACTTGAACGTATTGTTTTGCTCTTCCTTGTTTTGTTGTACAATATTGTTCAGTTTAGGATTGCCCTCTAAGTCGTAGTTTAAGTTTTTAGAGAAAAAAAAGGAAAATAAGCTAATTGAAGAAACGGTAAAGCATTGTATAAAGAATCTATAGGTATACGTTTAACATTAATAGCTAAGCATTATACAACATATTTTTTTCAACAATTCAAGTAGTCCTGTTAAATTCCAAGTACTTACAGCATACATTTGACCAGCCAGTGGCGCCCCTCTAAAAACAATAAATAATAAGACTGCTGTTTTATTTATTACATTATAATTTGTTTACATTTTAGTAATTTGTCTATGCTTTTTAAAGAATTTTAAAGCATTGTGCTCCAAGTGCTCCCCGGTAGCTACGCTCTGTATTTGACCAAACTACATCACCAGTTTTAATAAAAATTGATTCCTATTCCAAGTCAAAACATCAATAATATTGTAAATTTATAAGATTCACACTCATGCTCATCCTGAGAACGAAAAAACAGGTCTACTTGTTCAACTCAATCATCTCAATGATGCTGTGATTAAGATATTAAGATATTTGAAGTTTGCCAATGGCCAAACTCATCTTCAAACCGCACAAATGAATAAAAGACATTTTCTTCATGCAAAGCTCATTAGATTCGGATCAATCATGAATCATTTGTACATATATTGATATTACCTATACATAAACATTTTAACAATAATTTACTGTTAATTTCAAGACGACCAAGCCTAACGAGATTTTGGCATTCCACATTCATGATGAATTTTTTACACTAATTTACACTTTTTATTGACACAACATTACTTACAAGGTGCTTCATCAAAATTTCAAAGTTTTAAAATGCAAAAGTTCTGTCGACGTTTTATATGGAATAGAGAGATCGCACCCATGCATTTTTACATAGACACTAGCGCACCATACGGGTATCATGCGTATTAACACATGGCAGCCATATTAATCACATTCATATCAATAGTAATGCAAATTTAATACGTATAAAATGAGTAAGAGGGCGCTGACCCTCTCAAATTCATCAAAATTTCCAAGTTTTAAAATGTAAAAGTTCTGTCGACGTTTTATATGGAATAGAGAGGTCGCACCCACGCATTTTTACATAGACACTAACACACCATACGGGTATCTTGCGTATTAACACATGGCAGCCATATTAATCACATTCATGTCAATAGTAATGCAAATTTAATACGTATAAAATGAGTAAGAGGGCGCTGGTATCCGAAACATATATGAAACACATGTTTTTGGTGACTATAATATGGCGGCGATAAAATTCCAACATTCGACGTTCGTATAGCCACTCTATTAGAGATACCTAAGTTGGAAAAAATACAGTTAATCCCCGAATTTGGTACATTGAGGTGTTCTATTGATGTTTGTTTATGGATATGCGTGAATTGATTCTATTGAACTTTCCTGTACTATATTCTTATTAATAATGTAAATGAACTAAGTGTAAAAGTGTTTAATAAAGACACAAACAACCGTTGATTGCAAATAAAAGTGTTTGTTGTTAGTCACTAAATGAATGCGTTTCGGTGTTGTTGTTTTTTTTACTCGCTATAATTACAATAAATAATATTTATTGAAAAATGTTTAAACTCAATGAGTATTTTATGGCTCCATGAACATTTAATTATTTATAATCGAAAATCTTATTGTTGACCAAATACGTTAGTTGTCCCAATTGTAAAAGTTCTTCAATGGGTAAATCGTAAAACGTTTGAACGCTCAAAGAAAATAAATGATGGGTTAAAATTACAACTAATTGTCGTAAATTATAGTAATAAATTGTGTTGTAAAACAATTCATTTAACAACATCCTAAATGAAAAGTAGGTACAACAATAACGAAGTTCAAGAAGTACAACTTTTAATTATCAGTTACTAATAAGTACTAGTAAAGTCATAAGTTGAATTCATTAAACTTTTTTCTTCATTGCGTTATCAAAAATTCCTTATTTAATGTTTTACCGTACAATAATAACGACAATTAAATCTTGAACTGTTTTTAAGTATTCGTTAAATAAATGTTTGGTCTCTTGAAGCTTGAAAACACCTCAAACCCACGAAACTTTTTTTAAACAAATTTTCTCAGAGTAAATTATTGTGTAACTGCGTGCGAGAGATGTTAGATAAATGATAAGAAAAAGCATGTGATTATGAAATGACCAAAGAAGAATTCTTAAAATAAACGTATAAAGCAAACACAACTCATAAAAGTGTTAAGTTGAGAAGTAAAGAAACAAGAAATTGAGAAGCGAAAATTGCTTCGCTTCAAAAGTTCTAAAAGTGCGTGTGTACAGTGCCGGATTTCCGAACACGCGGTAAAGGGTCTTCTAACCCTCAGAGATCTCCAAATCTCAGATATTTTTTTATGAATAAATTAAAAAGGTTGGCCGCTTGGGGCCCCATAAAAGCAAAATCCGCCACTGTGTGTGGGTTGTGTTTGGCTTGGTAGATTCGAACTTGACATTGTGACTATGCCGTGTCGCAGCCTCAGCAGCAACGAGAGAGAATCCTTGCTCTTGACATTGGAACACTGGAAGTGATCTTTGAAGAAAAGGAGGAGAGGTAGTAGTATAAAGACCTTGCCAAGACCTGTCGGTAAAGAAGTGCCAAGGAGACTTCTTCGCAAACCGCAGCCAAAGCGAAAGGCTTCAGTGTCAAGTGCAAGTATATTGCAGATTCATTTAAATTCAAAGAAAAGTACAAGTGCATTCAAATTCAAGATTCTAGTTGGAAATTTACGCAAATTGTTCACGATTTAGAAATATAGTTCTTTCGGTTCGACTTTGTATTGAAATTAAATAGGTAAGAAAATTAATTATGATTCGATTCGAACATAGAAAATATTTTGTGAAAATATTAAGTAATTGAATTTTGAATAGGAATTGCTAATTATAAATTAATTTATTCAAACATAACATGAAAGATAATGAGCGTCCAATTAAAATAAGAAAAAGTTGAATGTTCAATGAAATTTAATTTAAATTCTTATCAGATTAAAGCAGCAAAGAATTATAACCGTTGTTATAATATAATATTTAATTATCTATTTCAGTGCTGGATTAAGGTTGTGCGGGGCCCTAATTTTTTATTTTAAATTAACAAAAATTGAAAAAAAATATTTTGTAGTAATTTATTTTGTGAACTGAACGAAAGCAAGAAATATTTAAAGAAGAAAAATTTTTTTTTTGTTTTCTAGGCAGTATATCAATTTCACACAGCGCTCCACTGAAAATTGCAAAGCGCCGGGCCTGTAGCAAATGCTACATTTGCTACTGTGTTAATCCGGCACTGATCTATTTGATAATAAAATTTTCACAATATCTTATTATATATAATACGTGTACCGTTAAGTACTTTTAAAAATCTATACAATTCTGAATCAACTCTAAATAACTTTTAAATTTAAATATAAAATTGATAGCATCCAGTCATAAATTATATTGCGACTTAAGAAGAAAACTTTTAATGAACATTAATTTAATTCTTATAGAAGTTTCGTTTTTTATTAGATACCTTCCTCTTATTTTCCTTAAAATTTTCTTAAAACATTTTGTGCATAGATTCTCAAAATATTTAAATTTTAATTGTTCAATTTTATATGCGATGTGCGAAGACGATAATACTCTTCAAGACCATTAAATCGTTATACAAGATGCCATAATAAAGACAACCAAGACCTAAGACTACGGGTGCGTTTGGTTTGACGCTCTGAGAACTCCTATCGAGAGCGTCTGTTTTGAATGCGTTTGGGTGAACTCCGAGCGATCATTTCGAGTTGCTCGAAGTGCTCACACGTAAGAAATCGAACTCGTCGAGCGAAAATTGTGAAAACATAATCAATCCCCTTTTCAAATAGCTAAAAGCAAGGTCAAAAGGTAGAGTTTTTATTTAAATTTGGATAATCGAATGTAATGGTTATGTTTGCTTTGAAGTTCGATTGCGTTTGGTTTGACAGATAATGACGTAATTACTATCGGCTAAACCGAGTTCCAACCCAAACGTACCCTAAGTCAGAATAAATTCACTCATCGTTTTTATTAGTGCATTACACTTGACAAAAGAAGAAAATAAAAACCGCAAACGCAAATGAATATTAAAATAGTTTATCAGGTTAGAGCCTTAATTACTTATTCAGAACGAGTTATATACTTCGTGCATTAATTTATTTTTTATTTATGTTTATGTTTTTGTACCAGCATTCGGTTTCATTCATTTAGGACATTTAGGTACTTGACTTATGACTTTATTTAATGGTTTATGTTTCACGTCTACTTTAGTCCTAATATAAAAGCAAAGTTATGTTTAAAATCCAATTGCAATGAAGTTATTTGCTCATTAAGCCAAAGTTATTTCATATATTTTATTTTATTTTTCTATGTTGTGTCTTCTTCTTGTTGGGACGTTTTTCATTTGATTTGTGTACTTGATTCTATGTAGGCCTATCTATACGATACTTTGGAAGAATGTTGCGCTTGTGGCTTCCATTGGCGTTCGTCGCCTGCACGACGATGCTATCTGTTTCCGGTTTTGGTAGCAATGAAGATAAATTCATCAAGAAGTATGCAATGATGAAGGTAAGAACGATGATTACAGCTAAGTGCTTGTGTGGTTTTAACTTGTACTTTTTGTCATATAATTTTCTAATGTTCAATTAAAATTTGAATTACTTTGGAAACCTTGAAAGAAGAAATGCATTTATTATAGGAAGACTTAATCTCACAGTGACAATGTTTCCATTCATACTATTAATTAATATCTATTTTTAAATTCAAAAGAAAAGTTATCTCCCTGGCTGGGGATCGAATCCCGACCTCTAGTGTTCTACCAATTAGACCACGAGGGAACTAGAGGTCTGGGTTCGATCCCCAGCGAATTGAAAAATATTAATTAATAGTATGAATGAAAAACTTTCTATTTCTTGCAATCATTCTTGTATAACTCTCAATTTTATTAGTTGTTCATTTATTATTATTACTTTAAGACTTTTTACTGAAAAAAGTCGATTAAATCGTTTAAATAGATTTGAGTGTCCAAAAAATGTACCGTTTTGCTAACTATTTTGTCGAATGAAAATTGCGGTAACAACAAGTCTTGCAAACATGTTTTAAGGTTTAACGCATAAACGAACATGTTTGAATTGAACGAATTCGCGAGTTTAGGTAGGTACCGTTAAATATTCGCAACGTTATTTTATATTTTTTTGTATTCTGAAGATTAGCATTTGTGCTAAAAATTCCTATCACATCCATGACGATTGACGACATCAAAAAATTTCTAGAGCTTTTTATTTATGTCATAACGATTATAGCAACTTCAAAAATATGTGATGTTTTAATGTGAACTTAATAAATTGTTCAGATTTATGAGAGTTGTTTCGGCCAAGAAGTCGTAAAACAAATCAGAAAAGAGATGAAAGCCGCTTGCGCGAAATGCGCAGCCTATGAGCAACCGCCGCCTACGCCTCGTCCATTGCCGCCACACGTCTACGACAATCGCGAGCCACAAATTCCTGGACATATCACCGATCCTGAAAATACTGCATACGCGAATCAGCAAACATTCGACGCTGAGAAACTGCAACAGGCAATTTTATCTTACCGACCTGTATCTGTAAGTATCACCAACACTCTTATAATTTTCACGAATAACAAAAATATTGCTCTATTATGCAGTTTGGGGTGGTCCGCCAATTTTGGTTCAAACAAAACCAAACCATGCCTCACGAAAGTTGCTTTCCTGCCGAGGGGTGAACAACTAGTTACAAAATTGTACACTTAGTGTGAATTCCCTGGTAATTCTTCTGTGAATTCATGTGAGTTCAGTGAACATTTGAATTGTGAATTCAACGTGAATTCGCAAAAAAATGTGAATTCATGTGATTAATGCACTCCTATTATATTGACCAATCACAATACTCGATTTTGAGGTTGACATCCAATCAACTGACGATTATACTGATGAAAATGCTAGT
>JARJEB010021937.1:0-33216 GCA_030264535.1 Liometoxenus newtonarum | reverse complement strand
AATAATCCTAGATGGCGCTTTTATTCGTCTTTTAAATGGTTGCAATGATTTCATAGCAATTTGGGCAGCATGCAGGGTTGACCTTGGTTTCTGCTTAATTAAAGATTTACGTGCAATTCAATACTTTTTTCCATATTAATTTCAGTAATTATTGCTATTTTGGTTTATGTTATTATTACAATTAAACAATAAAAAAAATCAAAACTAAATTTATAAATATGTGGTTTTTTTATTAATTTANTTTTTTTTATTAATTTAGGTAATATCTGATGCATTAATCCAAGAATTTCCTTTTATTCCTCTCCATTTTACATAAAGTTTCTTATTTTTCCTCTTAATAATTTGATCAATTAAATATACGTCAGGGTACTTGGTTTTTTGAAGTTCTTGTTCATAAAATCCTCCATGCAGAATTTCACCATTAATACCTTTTAATATATAGGTTGTTGGATTTGTATATTGTACTTTGTGAATTAGAAATATTTGTAAATTTACAACTACATCCACAAATGTATAATTAAAATATTGCCTGAAGACGAACTAAATTAGTTCGAAACATGTCGCACAATGCACAAATACAATAGGTAGTACAAATACAAAAAACCTCTATGGTAACATAAACATATCTTTTGTTTCAACATCTTTTTTGTAAGTTAAGGCAATTCTACTAAGAATTCGGAGGGTTCTGCTCGAAGATGGATGTCGGAAAAGTGTTGATGTCATTGTCGTATTGACACAATGTGTCATTAGTTTGTATTGAATCTATGGCAGTATGGCGATCACGCATGTTGAACCGACATTACTCCCCGCTACCCGCAGGATACTCATCAATTTCTCCAGTTCCTGGTGCACACCATCAATAACTGTCCGGCACAGAGGGAATGTCGTGAATACGGAACATCGCAAATACAACAAATCAACGTTTATAGATAGTAAAGGATGAAATCTGAATAATTGTGAAAGGAGTAAGCGAGATGGGAGTGCACGCGAATAATGCGCGTTTAAGGTTTAAGGTTTCACCGTTTCACGATTCCAGGATAATAATAAGGAACGTGGAGTAAAAAAAGTTTGGCAGTTCGTAGTGGATTCGTTTTTTTTTACTCTAGTAAAAGGTTTAGTCGAGCGTGTAAAAAATTCTTGTCCGAATTCGTATATATTTAGGTTCTACACTTGAATTCGAATCTGAATCGACCGACGTTCGAGTGGAGGCTGTGATGCCGCGTGGTCACAGGAAAGCATTAGATAAATCAGGAGACTCGTTTTCTTTTTTATTCAAATCACTGGAGTGTTTCACCCATTGCCATTGTGAAAACGAAAATACTTATGAACTGCTATTGAAAAGTTTCAATGCTCAATGGAAATGGTTCGAATATCATTTTACGTTTTACTTATACTTACTATCTTGCCAACCACCAGCTCAGTCACGCGGTTCAAATGTCGTCGATATATGCAGAGGTAGGCAGATATGAATACAATTGTTCGCAGACTTTGCTTTCAGTGTTCATAGACCCTCAAATATTCAAAATGTAAAATCGTCGATTGTATACGAATCTGAGAATGTCGCATTTTTTCATCTGGATGAACACAAAGAGGTTTATAGGAACATCACGTCAACTCGAGTAAAAGGTAGCAAGGCATTTCTGACACAAACAAACAATAAGCTAAATTTACCACCAAAACGTAATTGTTGAAAACTGGACGTTTGACTGTTACTTCGAAAATAATTGTGTACAATGTTTGACTAGTAACTAGTTTTAAAGTACTTTGCACATACAACAAACATTTCATGTTTGGATGATTCGACGAGTCGATTAAATATTTATACGTTCTCGTGTCTGGTCATTATGCTGACATTTAATTATGCTGGCATACTGAATCAACTTCATATTAAAGCTGATAAAGTTTTTTTCTTCAGTATGTCCGTCTGAATATATACGTAAATTACTTTTGGTCACGTAATAATGCCATTTAACTTTCTTCTTGATAATTTCTAACTTTCAATTTTAGCCGCAGCGGCTTGTCAATAAAATTGAAATTTCACTGACACGGGCTTGTAAGGGACTTAGTAGTATTCATTCAGGAAGAGTATTTAATTGTCTATTTTCTGATGTAATAATTATTATGCTTTCTATTAATTATGTAACATTATTCAGTGAAAACTTCATTTCACTGACCAGCCGCGCCTTTTCTTCAACTCAACCGATTTAACAATTATTTCTAGGAGAATTATTAAAATAATACTCAATTAAATTATTTCTAGTTCAGTCGTGTTTTTTTTTTCGGTAGGAGCGAGAATTGAGAATTCTGCATAGGATAGGTGTGTAGGAAGCCTGGAGGCGCCTCTACCGTAGAAAGGGGAGATCCTAGAATGCCAAAAGCAAGCAACCGGTAGAATTTCAGAGTGACGAAAGAAAGAAGAAAAAGAAGAAAGTGGAAAGATTTGGTCGTGTGGGTGATCAGGACATTGGATTCGGGACAAGGGAGGGGATGGCAGTTTAGTCGTGTCTAAGTAAAGTGCTTTTTATATTATCGTAAGTATTTGCGTGTTGTCACGAAAAATTATACTTCTAATGAAGTTTTACGTTTATTAAACTTGAAAGCTGAAGCACTGCTCAAACTGCTAATTCTTTTATCAAAATAGGTATTAGTGTTGATGGCTGGTTAGTTATTTATTCAATTAACATAATTCGCAAAGTTACTAAATTATTCATTCAACCCACTGCAATCGACCGACATCAGCTGATATTCTGCAAATTAAATAAATGAAAATCCAGTAGTCATGATGATATTACTCTACTGATTTTAACTAAGTATATAAATATCGATATACTAAACTTAAACATACAGGATGACTGAAAACAAATGTAAAACTAAAGGTAATAAACTATTTAATTTCGTAAATCAGATTTCATTAAAAAATCGCTGCAAAAACTTTAGTTAAAAATATATGTTTCAATAAATTTATTCAATTATTTAAAACTTTATCGTTGATACATGATAATTTTATATTTGCCATGATTTTCTTGAACATCCTGTATAAATGAACTTTATCTCTATATAGTTGTGTATGTATATATTTTCAGATTAACCAGAACATCGTGGTAATCAATTTTTGTAAAAAGTTAATTGAAATGGGCATTTGTTTACTAATTCGTGTGTATTTTATAAATGAATAATAAATAAAATACAATATACACTCCAAAATATTCATAGGCGTACAATATACCTACAAATGCATTTGCAGAAAACAACAAAAAAAACATTTCCACAAATTCTATTTTAATCGAAAATTGAATTCTATTCTATGTAATTAAATTCTACGTCTGATGCATCTGCATGTGCCCGGCTGCATTATATTTTGATTTTTCACGTTTCTGTATAAAATCGAGTGCTGCAAAATTTATTTTTTTCCACAAAATGTCTAATATTTACTTTTAGTGAAATAAATTTAAAAAATCCCGTTTTGCTAGATGTGTATTAGAAAAAAATTGAAAGAGGAGAGAATAAGTTAATTTTTCGTCCTTACTCTTTAACAACGTAACTATAGTTCCGTTATGGTCCTATGCGTGAATGTAACATCCGGCGTACCAAAGGGTCCATCGAAATATATTAGTCCTCTTTGCATTTACATTAATTATACAGAATAACTTCACTATGAAGCAGAATAGAAGAGAAGCTCACTAATACAACAATGAATATTCCACCAATGCTTGGGTTGGTTATCCTTCGCTCCTTCTTTCCCTGCTAGATTTATAGTAAATTGTGGACTGCCATGCCACTGAATTTGTGTAGTCAACTGAAGTGGAGAAACTCATGGTGAATATAAACTGTTATGGTAGGGTTGAATATACTTGCCAACCAAATATATTCGTATCCGTATGTAAGAACATATTCACACATTTCATTATATTATATCAACAATATACTCTCTGTAAGGGATGTAGGTAATGTTGAACCATGTAAAAATAATATTTTCATAACATTTAAACGCATTATACATGCACGTCGTGTTTTGGTTAAGCAAATAGGTATAGACACAGGTGAAAGGGTCTACTCTATATTATTTTCATCAACATTTAGAGATAACGATGACGATGATGTTATTGTAATAATTCGACATACAAGCACCATTTAAGTAATTTTGAGTTATGCATTAATGCGCCGACAGTTCGGTTCTATTCTGACAAAAATAACTGACAAAGATCCATTCAATCCATTACTTCGTTATCTATCTAAAAAAAACAATAGAAATTTGAATTTGTCTTTTTGAGGAAATAATCAATACAAATCAAACAATATGGATTTAATGCTAACTATAATAGTATATTACGTAATAAGAGTGGAAAGTTGCTTATCGCACACGAAGTGGAAAATTTTCAAACGAACCACTCGTATTAAGTACTATATTTTTTCTACGACCACACAATATAATAATAAGTATGGTAGACTCAAAAAAAAAAACAAATCAACTGAAATAATAAAGTGAGGACAACCCATAGAACAATTGAGGTCATCTGGTTGCCAATTTGCTGGCCAACTTCAACTTGTGCAATTTACTTTTCCAGTTTCAGTTTGTAACACTTTGAACGTTTGTAATGAATAATGACTATTCATAAATACTCGTTTTCTGCGCCTGCTGTTTTTGCGTATTTGTGCATTTTCCGTGGTGGTCGTAGAAAAATATATATTTGTCGTTCCTTTCTAACTTCTGAATTGGAGAATTCACACTCTTTTCTTAATACGAGTGGGAATTTTGCGAAATTGTTAAATAACGTACTGTAATTTTCATTGGTGATTATAGTACACTTTGATAATTGGTCCACTAAATAATTTGAAATATTTACTGCAATTTCCTCGGAATTGCATTGAATGAAATAGGATAGAATTTCGGCTCGGCTCAGACTATTACGGTTCGATCGGCTTGAATAATTTGCAGATAACATGCTTTTGTATTATATATACTTATAGCAGGTATTATTGATTAGTTAAGGTCAAACCTTGCTCTCCTCTATGTATCCTAAGCTAGAGAGAGTCTGTTTATTTATGGCCATTTAAAATTCCAATATCTTTATCTTTATGTTAAAGTTAAAACGTTACAAATATTAGAATATTAGAAGGGGTATGATTGGTATTCGTATGCAAACATGAATTATTATGATATAAAAATTCTTTTGTCGATAATGGGTGATTTAAAAAAATTGAAAAAACTTGATAGTTTTTTCGATTTGTTTGTATAGCGAAATAACAAATTTGGGGGGCTTGAAACTTTTACCGTTTGGCCAAACACAACTTTTAGTTTACTTTCTAGATTATGAATTAAGTAAAGAAAAGCAAATATTAGGAAATTTTTATGTCTTAATATATTATGTCTTATTAATTCCCAATGAAAAATGCCGAAAAAAGGTACTTGTGAACTTTGATAAAACCATCCATAAATCACTTCCTTCCTTCTCGGAGAACCTTCCACTTCCACTTGCTTCATCCTGATTTGGATATTTTGGTGTAAGTATGTATATACGTATACCATTCATTTTTTTTTCGGTAAAAGAACTCCATCTCCTCATCCTTGGGATTTATTATTAAAGGATTATATCGGAACCCAAATGAAAATGAAAACTTTTCCAATCAAAATTATATAGCCGGCATTAATATCAGAAAAATTGGAAGAACGATGACTTCGCATGTAGGTATACCCGTACTTACATATTTCACGTCCCTTTTCGCATTTCCATGATCCTCTTCCGAAAGTCTACATGTTATTAATTAAAAGACTGGCATAATTTTGACATTGCCAATTTTATTAATCCATTAAGTTCATCTTGAGTAAATTTAGGTTTTCTCTTTAGAAACGAAAACGAAAAAATGCAAACTTTGTTGACACAGAATGAGAGGGAGTACTATTACTTTTACTCTCTTTGTACTCCCTCAGTTTCGAGATAGACTTTGTGTCAATACAGAAGGTCAAGTCGCCTTTTTATTATACCTACATAAAATGTAGTCGTATTTTAAAATATATGTGTGAACGTGGCGTGATTCACGTTGTCCCAAGTCGCTACATGGTAACCCACTTTTCATATATTCTCAATTTTCACACATAGTCAGCATATTTATGTTTTTTTTTCTTTTCACCAAGCCTGGATAGAGTTAAATCATTTATTTTGAAGCAACGATGCATGATGTAGTCCAGTTATATATCTATATTCGTTGGAGTTTTATCCCTCGTCCCTGAAGCCTATATTCACGAAAGAGTAACTCTTCTGAACAAATATATTTTGGTGAATATTGTACAAGTCATAAAAACAAAATATTTTTTTGCAAGTTTTGAGATAACATATGCAACTCTGATCATTAATGCTCATTTGCTTCGATTTAATGATACACCATTCCACACGGTGATTATGTTTTAGAGGTAACTCGACACAACGAATTAGGCATTAGTTATAGGCACCAGGGTATTATCAACAAAACTGTGAGCCTGAGCACAGGGCCTCGTTTCCGAATAATTATAATTATAATGATAAATAAGTGCAGAATCAGCGCCCCATTAGCATAATCCCTAATTTGAAAACCGCTAATATTCGCTCAGTGTTTACAGCTCACTGCATTCATATTCCTATATTCCTGGTATCCCAGAATCCGGGTTTCCATTCACTTTCACATTTATGTCTATGCTTTAACTTTAAACAGAGCCGAACTGAGATTATCACCGCAAATTGTATGAAAATGTTTTTGAGATTTTTGGGAAAAAGACTTTGTTATCTCGAAGGTTTGTAACCTCCGAAAAAGCGACCATCGCGATATTGTTGGATTGTCACAATGAGGAAGCGAATCATCGGCAAGTGAAAGAGAGAAAATATATAATTTGGCTTAATAACTCGCTTTCTTAAAACACCGATCTGCGTGTATTCTATAAATACATTATTATAATCGGATCTTTAATCGTATTTTTACAGTTTATTAAGTCGTTCAAAATTTTTAGATTTGCTTGCCAAATCTCTAGTTCACCACTGTGCGTTGTCATTAGTTTTTACCGTATTCGGATTAGTTGTTGTACAACGCGGATGGTGGATATTACATATAATAACAGGGTATAGGCCCGGTTCAATTGTTCTGGAGCTTTTTGCTCTTGCTATTGCTATAGTGTTGATTCAATAAATAGTAATTAACTACAAACTCATTAATATCAACGCACAATTGTTCTGCTCATTGAAATCAACACCTCTTTTCTCATTAACACTTCTTCTGCCCTTGCTACAACTAATCTTCCTTAGGCTTAGGAATTCCTAATTCTCTTTCCATTCTTGTAGAACGGTAATGTGAAATATAATTGGGAGTAATAAGGTTGCTACATCATTTATGCCCCTTATACATGCATGAGATGCGTGTGTAATATTAAGTGAAGCATGAAAAACGTGAATATCGTGAATATCTAAAAAGCGTGAGAGAGCAACTGATGTCATCGGTTTATGATAGCTGGATGGGTGTATAGAATAAGAAAAGGCATATAATTCGGAAAAGCGTGTGTATGGAATGGAAGGAAGCATCCCGTGGTATGAGGTTGGATAATCTAACGGCGACGATGGTTGTAAATACAGGCGTTGAGGGAGAAGCATAACTCTATTGGGGATATGAAAGCCATTTGTATTACTTAGACTGACGATAAAGCTGCGGCTCGGAGGATGGCTTCACAATTTTCGCTAAGCATTAAACATGATTTGCGACTCGTCCTTTGCCATTCTAAAAGGCTAATACTCCACTATTAGTTGAATAAGCGACAAGGCGAGAGAGAATCATAAAATGGCAGATAGTAATGGTAGATTACTAATTATGGCCAACAATTTATTATCTTAATCATTGGAATGTGATTACTGGATTTTTTTTTGTTAAGTTTGATATGACTAGGTACCTATGCAGTGCGTTGTTGTTTGCCTTTTTGACCAAGAAGCAAAACGACAATAGGCATTCTATCATTCCCATTCCCATTATTCCCATTGCTATGGCAATAGTAGAGGATGGTGTTATAACTGACCAGGGAGTAGTTGAGCCACTCACTCGTAACATTACCAGCCGTCTCCTTCGGTATCTCTTTGAATGCGTTCAACGAGTAGAGGATGCCCAAGATGCTCATATTAAGGTCCACTCCATACAAACGCTTTGCACAGATTTACCAGTCTACGGTTTAAGCCGTTGTTTCAATGGAAATTAAAGATGGTTGAGATATAGCTGTTATACTTGTGAAATTTATCCCCCTTGTTCCTCAGGCAGGCACATTATACAAGTACTTTTCGTTGAAATGCTATTTTCCACCATTCTCAGAAAACAGTCAACTCTCAACATTCACAAAACAGACCATGATAATATCATGGCCCAGCAAGGTGTAAAAGATGCAATACAATAAACACAATAGCGAATAAATGCTTCCCACAGGACAAGAAAGAACATGACATAATTAATATATTTGAAGATGTAGACAACAAAAACGACTGAAAAGAATAAAAGTTGACGTGATGAGCTGAATATTACTCCTAATTTGTGCTGAAGATAAACATAATGAAAGAAAAACATTAGGAGAATTGTACCAAACTCAACATTTTTCTTCTAAAACGTAAACCAGCAATTTTAACGGTTTATAAATCATCTTGAAAGCCAGGACAATTTTGAAGCTTTGATTTAAATTCTGAAAATTTCTGAAATTTGAACTATTTATCTATTTTAGTATTTTATGAGCAACACCCAATATTAGAACTAAACTTATAAGTAGTTGATTTTGGTTGTGAATGTGTGGAATCAGTCGGTATGTGAAGATATGGTGGTGCTGCGCGCAATAAAACCGTTTAGCTGATTGGATTAATCTCGGCACGTTTCATTTCTGACGCACGCTTTATTAATGATCATCGGAGAGACGAAGAGTATCCTCCATGACTATATCTATAGAGGTACAGCTATACTAAAAGTGTAGATTAGACATTATATGTATACATTGTGTGCACCATACATTTCCTGACCCAATTTCCTCACTTACAAATCTTGGTCGAAAAACGTAAAATACAACAACTTACCCTTATAGAGTTGGGCACAAAACACAAGTGCTAGTGAAAAGCGGATGAATCTAATTAAAAAACGGAGTTTATATATATATATATAATGTGGTTAAAGAGTTGACTGCAAGAATATCAATATACGAAACTTCTGTATCCATGCTTACAGCTTGCTGCTTTCCTTTCATCGTCTGGACCAGGACGACAAGTAGAAATAGTCCAGATTTTGAATGGGACAACCGAGACTGTCGAAATCAGACTGTTTAGCACGGACATGTTCTCCAGGTTGGGTTTCAGGTATGAATTTTAACATATACATTGCGTATCTCCTTCATCAATCAACAAAGTTTCCAAATTATGCAATAAAAATGATGTTGTTTGATACAAATTGTATTTTTATGTACGCATTGTATCTAAAACATGAATGTGCCTAGTTTTTACGACTTCTATAATATATAGGTACTCACACAGGGTACATTCATTTATATATACAGAATTAAAATGAAATTTTGCAGAGGAAAGTGCGAATATGCCTAGACAGACCACAGAAAACTGAGAGGGCCGTTGAACATTTTGGAAATTGGACATTTGGACAATTTTAAAAGTCCATTTCATCATTTTATATAGAACACACACGCACACACAATCAAATACGCATTTTGGTTATGTATTTATACGTATATGTGCGACATTAGTCTATACTCTATTATATGACCCTGTAATCGACGCCATATAGTAATGAAAATCATTCAGAGACTACAACGCCATTGGAATTCGAAATGACTTTAATTAAACATGAAATACCACTCCAACGCTAATTGACAAACTCGTCCGCGTTTACACATACTACTAAACACATTTTCGCTGTTCATACAAACCTGAATCCTGAATGTATTTGATGGCGAACTCATCATTCCAAAAGTATGCAACAATAGGATATGAAAAAAAACTGGAAAAAACGAAAAATGCTCATGCGATTGAAATTACTTCCAATTTAGACTTTTGCTGAGGGCATCAAGTTTCAACGCGTGGAAACGGCAAAAACGAAATGAAATTGAATAATGTTGAATTGCATGTTAAATTTTAGAATAGGGTTGTTCACCTCATTGGAAAATATACAAAATTGTATATATACATGTTAATTTGAAGTGCAATCGCCATCTCTTCGGTTGAATTTGATGATTAGTTCCTCTGCAAGTATTGAATGAGCAAATGCAGGATACGTGGTGATGATGTAAAAACACTGGGGCTCCGTGGTTTGGGCTACATGGTTGATAGTACTTGTTCATTGTGACTGCACGATATGTAAAACGGATCGGAGCTCAGTTCAAGTCATTCATACCAAGGTGCTGCTGCGGAGATGACAGTGGTCATTCGTCGTCACTACATTTATTATCCTTCTGATCGGTCGGTCTTCTTCTCGCATTGAATCAGAGTATGATAATGATATGCTTAGTTATAAGTGTGTTGGTTTTCCGCAACTATTTGTTTCTTACAAAAGTCAATTTATAAAATGTATTATTTAACTTCTTGTGTGGAAAAATTACTGTTATTTGGTGAGCCAAATCTAGAATCCTTTCAGTGGTTATCCTTTAAATTAAAATGAATATGCATGCATATTAAGGCTTACAAACCATTTACGTTGCTCATAAACAAACAAGTCTCGTATTTGCTGTTTTATGATTATCAAGGAGGTTCTTTAACATTTCCAGGTTTCTTTGTCGAATTTGTCATTAAACCCGAATAAGAACATTAAAAACCCCAACTAATGATAATAAAAGTTATCGTTTTGCTTAATCAAATTATAATTACCACAACAAAGCTAAAGCTGACATTTAAAAACTCTTATAGAAAATAATTAAGTGTTAAAAATATATCTTTATGTGTATTGCCGTAATTAAATTTTTTATAAGAGGACACAAAGCTTTGTTTTCTTTAATTTTTTTATTGAATTTCTTTCATTAAAGTTAAGTAAACATGTCCACCTTAATTTTAGTAATCTGAAGAACAAATAAATGTATCAAATTCTATAGATTTAGGATTTCGTAGGCGAATGAACAGCGAGCAAACTTTCGGTGAATCGATGAAGTCTTTCCTTGCGACACTCAATTCCTATAATATGAGAAGAGTGAAGGGGAAAAAGGTCGGAAAGATGCTTTTGGATGATTAAAAAACTTTTGTACTTTTGCTCCTTCGTCTCGTCAATAAAGATGAAACGGTGCAAAGCGTTGAAACCTATGAAGAAGACTCTCAATAAGAATAAGATCAAAAGTAGAAAACTATAGAAGTCGGAATAACACCTATCTACATATAAAGTCCACCTCGTATACCTTTACAAATTGTCCTCCAGCGGCAACCTATGATAAATTTATGACCAACTCACATTTTTATACTTTATTATGCATCCATATCCTGATGCTTCTACTGTCGCTCGTATATATTTATTTATTTTATATAGACAGGTGAGACTTTCTAGTTGCGTTGCCTCATCGTTGCCACATGAACTTTTATTGCGTTTACCCAAGTGATAACTTATAAGGACTGCATATAACAAGGACTTGTATTGAGAGTATGGGGAACATGTGGGAGTTGTTGCGATGTTTCTTTATATAGTTGATGTTAAATTATTAATTTAATACAAAACACAGCTAATACAAAAGATACAAAAAGCATTCATGAACGAAGAGAGAAATGTTGTGAATGTGGCAATGTGGTAATGAAATGAAAACGGTAAAGTGAGTGAGCTTCGCTTCATTTAAATATTGTTCATATGTAAATATAACACCGAATGGTCCCATTTGACTGCATCCGCGTAGCAAAATGGAAAAAGAGAGCAAGAGGCTGGAGATCAAGGATGCGGTCGTTATCACACACGGCAGCGCAGATGCTACGATCGTAAACCGCCTTTTGACTCCATTGGGTATCACGATCACACAGTATCATGTAAGGTTGCATTTTGCATCAACTAGCTATACTCAAAAACAACCTAATGTTATTGCCGAGACTATTGGATTTGTAAATATTTAGGTAGACAAAGACAAAACAAGGCGTTTTTAATTTCAATTTAATTAAAAAAATTAATTAATAAATTTAAACATCAAAGAATATTTCTACGGCTTATATAATAATTGAATTGGTTATATTGGTACCTTGTAACTGTCATATTCTCAATATTCACAAAATATTGTAACGTTGAACGTTACTTTTGTATTCCCGACCGGGATAATGTGCCCTTGACCCTTCTTCATTTTTTGCGTCTCGATTCAACTACGTGAATGGTAATGATATGTTGAATTATACTTGATTGTTATATACAGATTTTTAAACAGGCGTAGCAACGCTATGTGGTTGTTAGCCTGCACTTAGTTACAAGGATTGATGCCGCGGATTACATTTGGCCTGTAAGCAAGTCGTAAATTTCTTTTGTGTATGTTTCGGAACTTAATAAATTGTATTAATAACCCGATTTGATTGTATAAACTATACTCCGGTCTCTGCCACGTTAAAAGTAGAGTGGCGCCCATTTACAGACATTTTACACATCATTCGAAGAACCACGCCGTCTCCACTGCAGCGAACCGGCATAAACAAGGATCAGCGCAGCAATATGTTGAATATTTAGTATTCTAACATATTGCCGTCGGAATACTGCGAGCGACATAAAGCCTGCAACTGACAAGTTTACAAGGATCTACTACTGAATGTTCCATGTTGTCTCCTTGATTCGTATAGATAGATGCATTCAAAATGTTTGATTAACGGTATTCTAAATCTGTACCCTCATTTGGTAAAAAATAATAATAAAAATTTAAAACTAATTGTTACTTGATCAAGTTCTGAATCTTCGTCCCTTCTTATTGAGCGTTTTGAGGTCGAAAACCGATAAAAATGAATTTTTTTAGAATTTTTTCGCATTATTTCTAGAATTGGCGACTTTTCATATAATTTTTTTAACTTTTGTTTCCATTTTAGGCACTTCTATTTGCATTTGCTTTTGCTTAGTGTAAGTAAAAATGTTCTTATTTTGGTTCATCTTGCTTCGTTGTGTTTATAGAATAGGGTTGTGGCTTTCGTTATGTACATATTGTTGCAATATCGTTACCTTCCATCCACAAGTCTACGTGCACATATGGTGGTTGCATCCATCAGTGAAAATGTGGAATTGTGCAAATTACAAAGTGAGATCAAGGTAATTTGCTTGCTGCTTTTTGGTTTGTGCTTGCTTGTCTGGCTGGCTTGCTATTTGCATTTAATTAAACATCGTCAGTCTGTCTGAGGCTGAGATGATGATTCCATGTAGAAGTAGATTTTTTGCGTTCATCCAGAAATTTAGGGTTCAAAAGAAAGTCAACCGCAGAACCGAGAGAAAACTGGTTTTGATATTATTTTAGAGTTTATGCTTATTGGATTGGCTGAACAACCAGAATTTTCCACAGCATTTTCAACATAAAGTTTGATGTGTCTATAAAGTTGCTACAATATCGCCTTGCATTTTCACTTCATAAATACTTATCGGTTACTGTTATCCATGAAAAGGATGAAGGATGACGCAGAAGGGCAGCGATATAAACTGACGGAAAGGCAAAGTAATATATATTTCTAATTTCACATAAAAAGCAAACCATTATGCGATTGAAATGCTCATAAAAAGTGATATAAATGTTTTAAAATGAACTTTGATCATTAAAAAGCATAACAATAAAATTCATAACCGTATATAAGTCATTTTAATGCCTTTTTCTTTCCTATCCTCCATTTATTTCAAGTACTCAATCATAAATCATAAATATAATGCTTGTAGGTAATCAATTTAAAAGAAAAAAATTAAAAAACACCCTGTACAGGTTTAATATTGATGAATATAAAAAGTTGGGAAATAAGTATATACGTAGGCATCAGCAAAAAGGAAAGAACTTTTATTTTCGTATAGTCGATTGAAGCTGTTCTCAAGACTTCCAGATTTTCGAAAATCCGGTACGATAAGATACTTGAATGACGAATGAATGAAAAGGGGATGGATGCGTCTTAAGATTTTTTTATACCCACTTCATTTTATACAACAGACATATAAGATACGAATGTGTATAAGGACGTTTGCAAATGCTGACCGGTCAAATTCAAGTCAGGAATAGTGCAGGCGTAAAAGTTAATTATGTAGATCAAAAATCGGAATACCTAAAGAACAAAATATCAACTCTTGTTAAAAAAAAGGAAGAGAATATGAACATGAGACATATGAAAAGGACCTGAAAGGGTCGAATGTAGAAATAGAAAGCAGGGTCGTTTTTGATGTTGGATGAAATTGGTTAGTATGCTTTGGCGTTGTTTGGACAACCAGAGAGTTAAAAGTTACGTTTCGTCCTTTTGTTGTATTAGTATTAGTATAGTTAGTAGAAGAAAAAGCAGTGAAAAATAACGAAAAGATAGGGTGATGTAGGGTGCTCTTGTGTGCTATTCTTTCTTTGTATGGTATTATTTGTGCAGTGGGCTTGTGTGTAGTATATGGTAGATAAAAAAGGACGAAGGACGCGTTGTACGTTAGCAGAGAAAGGAGTTTGAAGAAATTGTGGATTACGTCTCCAATTTAAGTTGTTGATGTTGCAATATAAAAAAGTCGGCCATTTATTAAGCTCCCAAACGGGTAGACATTACCTCTTGTTCGTTCATACGTTCAACAACCTTGCTTTTTGGTACTCCTCACAAATTCCTAGCTACTCCTAGTTCTTACTGGTTTGTTCAGTTTTCTTTATAGTTAAGACTTAATTCATGACTTAATCCATGAGAATAGACAACTAGAAAATATCGCTTAAAAACTAGTTTGAATTATTTATATATTTAATGTACAATTTGAATTACTTTGGAAAACCTGAGTTATTTCAATCAAGAAATATTTTAGGAAGGCTTAATTTCACAGTGACAATTTTTCATTCATAACTTTCATTAATATTTTTAAATTCACCCTGGGGATCGAACCCAGACCTGTAACATGCTAGAGGTCTTGTAAATTTAAAAATTTGCCCCGAGGTCTTTTTACATTGATTTTAACAACGGAAATAATTTCAAAAGCAGTGAAAATGATATATCCAATGATTTTTCAACATTTCCACTTTTCGCTTATCGCAATAAAAACGTTTTAATAGATTTGCCCTAGTTCGTATTTAATATCCTGTGTGGTCCATAATCAAATTATGTCATCCTTCAAAAGCGCATGATATGAAAATTTCAACCGAAAACTAATTTTTGTAAGTAGGTATATAATTTTTCATTTTAGAGAAAAAACATGCTCGAAAGATTGAAATTTTGATTAAATTTCTCGTTTACTTTCTAAAAGTGTAAAGAGTCTTATAAATGATTAAAAGTTAACATTACAATGGGCGTTTAGTAAAAGAATACAAAAACCAATTAAAGTTTCGCCAAAATAGCGAACTGAAATAACCTGACGAAACGTAACGAAGTAGTTCCCTAACAAGAAGAACTTCAGCAATCTTGGCAACTTGCTTAATAGTTACCTCCTGCTTTTCTAGAATTGCCATCTAATTGACGAACAAATAGCTCTTTAATCAACTGAATAAACACAACTCTTACACTTCTTATCGCATAAAACGTGAAACACTAAATTTTGTTGCTTTCATTCCTTTAATTGCTCAATTCTCATTTCCATTTTTGGAAAATGCATCTGCACACAATCGAAATATATAAATAAATATATTTTGATGAAAACCATTTAATTTCGGCCAAATTTTCTAGTTTCAATATAAATGTTTACCGTAAGTGTTCGTTTTAGTTTATAGATTGTTTGTGATTGAATAATTGGTATATTCATAAATAAACACAGAATAATGTAGAATTCTCATCGCCCTTCACAGTCCCATGATCAATTTAGTTTACTAATAGATTTTCGTGTTGCAGTGTTGATTGTAGTAATATCTAGATATGCAACGCTTGCGTTAAAATTCGTATGTACTAAGCAGCCTCTAACCCCCCGGCATATTCATCTGTTAAAAGTTAAAATATGTTGCGCCCGTGACGCCCTACAAAAATTGAAGGCCGTGATATGATTGGTTCTCCGCATTTCAACTCAGGTACGAATTTTAACATGTACATTGCGTATCTTGTTCTTTTCCTACCAGCGAACGGTTGTAGGTATTTGCGTTTAGGCGGCGTGACCGTTGCCGTTGTCAAGCGGATTAACAAAGAGCATTTGGCACCTGCAACAATATTTTGCTTCAAATCGTTTCAATAAAAGTATACTACAAGTAAACTAGCACTAATCCCTAAAATCAACAATGGGGAAATAAGCACAGGTTCCTGTTGAATGAAAAGCACGTTTGACACATTCACTAAGCATATAATACTTACTTTATTGATATAAAATTATAAAATAAGCAAAATTCGTATTTTACTTTAATACTTACTTTTAAAATTATATTAAACATTTTTCAGATAACAAAATATGTAATTATAATCGCAAGGTCTCATGCACGACAAAAATGTGAAAATATTCTTTAATTTCAGAACAACACAAATGCATTTATCAAACATCATAAAATATAGTCTAGTGTAGTGGAGAATATCATACAATATCATATCATACAAAACTGTGACATAAAATTGTTGAGAGATAAGCCCCACTAGTACTAGTGCAACCCACACATATTCTTTGCACATAAATACTATAAGTTGCTGGAAGTATTAGCGATAGTAGAAAATGTCGTGCAATAAAATAGATAGATACATGCGGCTAATATATTTCTACTCAATTCACATACAACTTGTTCTAATCATTTCTTAACAAGTGTAATTATTCATGTAAAGTTTTTAAATTAAAATAAATAGCTGTTTATTCAAGTTCAAAAATTCAATGTTTTACTAAGGTTTACATCTAGTGACGCGAGACTGGAATCTCACCTTTAAAATGACGATTCAGTCAGTCCCCCCGCCAATAAATCGACTTTATGCTTTATGTTCTCTCTATTGACTTATATCTCTATGGTTTAATGTATATATACCGTACGAAGGCCCAACTGGGTTGCCTATGTATTTCTATGAAGACACTAGCGAACCCTAGTGTGAATCTTTGTCTTAAGAAACTCAAGCCATATTTCCGCGTTTTGACTGGCACAACATTCAGTGCTTTACAGTGTTATTTGGGTCACCTTCAAGCAACTTCAAGTATATCTATTTTCTTATTCCATTGTAACAAAGCGATAGGTTACCGGTTCCGTCTGGTCGGTGGAGCTGCTGACAGTGGCAAAACGAATACGTTCGAGGTAACGCGAATGGAAGCGAAAAGGGTCGCTCGGCTGGTTGCCTATAGTGCTCAGCCAGTTTTGTCTAACCATTAATGCAATAAAAAAAATTAGGTTATGACCAGATTTTGCTTTAAAACAAGTGTTATGAACTTTATAGATATGATAACATAACATTTATGGATATGACAAAATTATTTTCAAGTTCCATTTAAACTGAAAATGAAGACCATCATTGGTTGTTATTGATTATCATATAATTTAATAACTATGCTTATAACTGATTTGCAGATGTAGACTGTTCGATTTGTACGCTTCAATCGTGGGTGGTGTAAAGTCGATGTAGATTTATTTAGGCCATCTGATAGTAATCTCAATGCGATTTTTCACTATACATATATGTATATATTTTCAGTGCTTTCGGATTTTCAGTTTTCAGAATAAGCGCTCTTCTGGTTCTGCTCCATGTTTGATGTGCTTATATTGGATGCTCTCTGGGGTTATATTCGCGCATTTAAACTTTAATATTCCAACGCGACTAACTCTATCGCACCAATACACAGACAATTTACGAAAATATAAACTGTAAATCCACAGCCAGTAGTATCATAAATGTATCTCCATGTATTTGGTATATTTGTATATGAAATTGAAGTCTGCCATGTACATGAAACTTGCTCGGCACAATTTTTAATGTTTCGCATAAGCATTAAGGTCCTCATAAAAGGAGATTACTGTAATGTCCTGCAATGTCCTCTATTGCTGAAATGTATATATAATCCATTCCATTCTATACATACCAATCTTGCAATCTTCCAATTCAAGCAACTTTAATTTATTGTTGTTACAATTTGAGTATTTGTTAAAGAAAAAATGTAACTTTGGCTTTAGCATTGGATTACACGGAAAAATCTCGATGCGCTTGTTCGGAATATATAAAAATAAGTTAAAGATTTGAAAAGGAAGAGGAAGAGGTACGGCAAAGTAAGGAAATGAGGTCTTCCATCGTTTCGGCTATATATGTGCTTGTATGAAATTGCGCATATGCATAAGTATGTAAGTCGGACGAGCTTCCGACAACCAGCGCAAATTGTCTCCGCTGTCTCATTGCTCTGTTGCCTGGTTGCCTCTTTACCTCCTTACCCGGATTCACTCCTAAGTTGTTCATGTATATTGTTGAAATGCTAGTATGCATGCTGTGCCGTCCCGGTGTCGTGTGGAATTGGGGAATCTAGGTTGTGAAATCCACGACAATGGCGGTCGTCGCCTTCCCGTTTGGAATTTTCATGAGCGTTTCTCATCTTTGTCATAATGTAATAACGTAGGTACATGGTAAAAAGACGCGCGGTAACGGGGGGACTATATAGGATCACAAATACCTGGTGCTGGAGCACGAGCACAAACCAATGTATCAACTTGTCCGTTATTTTTCTGACACGCACGTCTCAACTGTAATATAAATTCAAGGCAAAATCAAGGGTACAAGGGGATTAGTTTTTCGTATGAAATATTGAATTGTCTAGGGTCTTCTTAATGCACGAATTTGTTTTTTTGGTCCTTACAAAAACAAAAACAATTTGTAAGTAAAAATATGTAAAATCATGTTTTGTACGCTCCATGGTCCCTCATATTTCGTATGTAGATGTTGAGTAGGCAGCCCTGGCAGGCCGCAGGAGTACCTACCTACTCCTCTTTCGGGCCTCCGACGTCGACGGTTATTCATTTTCCTGTACGTCGAGAACCTTTCAACGCAACGTACTAAATAAAATTTCTATCGCGAACACGGGTATTAATAATTTCCCGGAGCATAATAGCCATAGCCCCCAAGCGAATGGAAGCAGCCGCCTTCGTACCGCAAGTTCCAAGCGGTTTAGAGGGTCGTTGCAATGAATCACAAAAATTGCACGTTTTTTTTTCATTCCTGGTTCTCCTACATTCTACAGTTACACGCACCCACATACAGTCTGTTGCTCGCCTCTACCTCAACCACCAACCCTACCAGACCAAACAGTAGAACCGAACCTACGAGTGGTTGTGCAAGTACTTCACATAGCCTAACAATCCAAGTTAGCGCTATGGACGGTCTGCAAATTTTAATCAATTATTACACTCTTTCGCAATGAATAAATTCTCCATCTAACTTTCGGATCGACTCTATTCTATTCTATTCTATACATATAGATTATATATACACGTATATATGGTAGACGTGTTGCGAATTTTAATGCTTGCTCAAACGAACGAGGAACATGAACAAAGAGTACAGATCTGTGAACATTGAACATAAGAGGAAAGAACTGGATGGAAGAGTAAAAAAAAAAACTAAGCTCGTGTGTGCGGAAGAAAAAAGTTGAAGATATTCACGTCGTCTATGTGACATAATATGCCGGTACCCTTTCTGCATTCGAATTGCCAAAACTAAGACCCAACGAAGCATCAGCAGACACAGAAAACTGGAAGTTGCTTTACGAAAGGGACCAAGGAACAAAAAGCAAGACACCATGATAGTTCAAGACGATCGAGCAGAGGGTGAGGATGTGTTCCTTTGCAAACATTCTTTCCGAAAACGTACGTGTCGTAACTAAACGAGCATTCCAGCAATTCCAGCAACAATATTGGAACTGAACTTTATTCGAATATATTATTGCTATTATTATTGCTCCCAAAACTACCAATAAGCAAGATTACCTGGAACCAAAATACCAATATCATTGTCAGGAAAAGGGGAATTTTGGAAAATATGGAAAATATTGTTTTTTCTTTCAATAGTATTTTCCTGGACGCTGTTGCACGTGATGAAGTGACAATCTGTATTTTATGTATTGATTTGTGGTCCTCCTGATCTCATAATTCTATTTTTTTGCTAACGCCAGAGAGCTGAGTGCTGAAAGCTGAAACACACAATAACGAACGAAAATATCAAAACTATATCCAGAACGGAAAGAACTGGACGATTCCGCAGCCGAGCACAGAACGTTATCTCCAGCTAGTTATCAGCAAAAGGCAATATGAGGTCGTTCAAATAACGCACACATTTCCACGGATACACAATGTGCACGATTACACCTAGATATTCGTATTTTCGGAGCAGCTGTTGTCACCTTGCACCAGCCAAACAATTTTGACAATGGTGCTGTTAAGACGAAGGTACTGGCAGTACGCGTTTATCTAGAAAAAGCAATCACGAGTGATAACAACATCTAATCTCTAAAAGTCAATATTAAACAAAATAAACATTAACCAGCGAAATTTTTAGTATACCTAAAGGATTGAATTATGACGATTCACGATTTTTTTTTATTACCACAGCGATTTACTCATAAAAAATGGTTATCAGTAACATTTGTAGACCACAATTTGCTTTTGCTTCTATTTTCTATACCACTGAAAACTAATTCTCATTTTTTTTTCGAAGGTTTGAAAGGTTTACTTCCAGTTTTTCGTTCTGTGGTCGCATCATTACGTTTTTATTCGACTTTTGTTGATTTCAGCAATGTCGCCATGCCGCCAATGTGGCCAGTCAAACTGCCGAAGGACGATGATAAATGAACGTCGGCAACTTACTCAAATCGTTCATTTCTTTTATAGATTATGTTCCAGCGGTTCTTCGAAATGATTTTATTTGATTTGTACGTAATCAATTACCATTCGAATCGATGGATATTTCGTAAATATTTACTCAAGATTGAAACAATAATAAATAATGAATAGCATCAAGAAACGAAGAATGAAACATTCAGTACAAAACGACCAACATGATTGATTTTACTGCGAAAGTTTTTTTATTATTTTCATCTTCGTTTTTTGCATCCCGCATATACCTATCTTATTCAGATTTTTTCTCTCGTTGTTTTTCTTTGTTGGGCAATTGGAAGCAATATCATTGGATATCGAAGGTATACACATATAAAAAAGCCTCACAAATTCCATTTTTATACTGGAGAAAGTTTTTCGTCTTCTACTCCAATGACGACGAGAGTTTTTTATTCCTGTATATTTGAATATAAAATGTCTATGGGAATACGAATACATTGGAAATAAATCCCAATAATGTAGTTTGGTAAAGTTTGTGGCATTTGTAGATGGCAGTGGATGCGCCTGGGGGTAGATGGGCGGAAGGGAGGGTGGATTTTGTTGTTCTTCCAGTATGGGCATTAGATTATAGCAGAAAGTAGTGGTGTATATCCGCGATAACAGTTTTGTCCGGACATTACGTTTGCTCCACTTGTCTAATGTGTGTTTCCCTGTTTTCCTTTTAAACATACACTCAATCCCAAAATCCGGAAACCAAGGACGTTTTATTTACATATCTATATATTTATATACAGAACTACACAAATACATTAGCAAAATTTTATAGAACCGTACGCAATATTGTTTTACAGATTTGAAACTTCATTTGGAAAACATTCTAAATACTTGTGGAAACACGTGTACAATATTCATTTAATGTACAATGTACACACATTTATTTTTACGCCGCGGAAACATGCCGGGATTCATGAGTTTGAGCATGAACTACATGAACACTGAATATGGGAGTGAGAAGAACATAAGTTGAAACGATAGAGAATGCGTGCAACGCCAACTCAAATCGCGCAAACAATTTACATACAAATTCAATAAAACTCACATTTCCTACTTTTATTACGCTTATTGTGCTTCAGGCTCAAGCAGTGGCAGGCAGCGAAGCAATAATTTTTTCAATAATAAAATCTTGAAATATTTAAATTTTCTTGGTTCTCTTTCTTCAATTATTCCAATTTTATCTATTTTACCAAATTAATAAATTAATGCAAATTTGAACAAATTCGTCTAATTTCTTCGGCGCCTGGCGGGGGAGGTAGGTAATTTTGGAAATTCGTGTCTAGAATTTTATATCCCTCCGTCTACGAGTGAACAAAAATAAATATTCTTCGTAAGTTGTGCTTGTTGCCCCTTCTGGCCTACTAAAATGAAGTAGTTTTACGTGCTGCGAGTGAAACGAACACTGCGATAGGGAAAGTCACCCTTTCCTTTCCCTCGTCCTTTTGTCATTGCGCTATTACCCACAGAACATTGTCATTGAACGAATGAACTAACGAACTCGGCTCGGCGATCATAATTAGGGAAAAGTGGATTTGCCCTTTGGGGAAATGAAAAAATTATATGTTCTTATACGAAAAGGACACTTTAATAACACCTAGGCAATTACATACCTTCCTGTGGCTTAAATTTATATGTACCTAGTCTTGTAAATAAAATTTTATTTCTTCTTCATTCGCAAAAACGCAGTAAATACTGCGTGCTTAATTAAATTAATCAAAAGTGTCAATTTAAAAGAGACAATCTCGATATTATTGTATTGTCACACGTAAAACCTCTCACCCTGTACATTTATGTAATTTGATGTCATGGAGATATATTGAGGAAGCGAATCAGCGACAAGTGGAAGAAAGAGAATAATATTTAAGGAGATCGAGTATTCCAAGTGAGTTGTCTTGGTAAGCGTATAAAAAGAGACTCGCTCTCTTAAACCGGCGATCTTAACAAGAAAACAGATAATCCAAGTTGCCCCGTGTTTATAAATTTTGAGATTCAATGAATACATAAAGTTAATCGACATCTTTAATCATTATAAATAATTATAAATTATATAGTAACATCAAAAGGGAAATTTTTATAAAATTAAATAAAATTAAAAAAGAATAATGGAGATAATTATCGTGAAGTTTTATACCTTGTAACATAATATCAACATGATATATTCGTGTACATTGTAACATTTACTATACCTGCGTGAACATTTTTATTTCAAGCTATAATTTCTAATTCGCTCACGTTTAGGTGGAATGGGAGTAATAGGACAATATAATTAGTTTTAATTAAAAATTCTTGTTTATACCTTGACACGAAAATATTGTGTTAACAATGTGCTAACGTAAAAAGCTGTTAAAAAGTATTAAGTATTCTCATGTAAATAATAGTAAATGCACATAAAACAAAGAAATTGTGCGTTTTTCATAAGAAAAATTGTTCTAGACATTTATTTAAATTACGTACTCAAATAATGTTTCGATTAAATTGATCTTGCTAGAAGATTGTGAAGTTGTAACTTTTTCCCTTTACCTATATATTTTAAAAACCTATTTAAACAAAATGGCCAAAAGAAAAGAAATAACTAAAATAAGAAGGAACTAACTTAGCCGTAACCTTTGCCTGATCTCTGATCTCGTTGATCTTCTTTTTCGTTTTTCCGTTAGAAAGTTATATTAGGCGTTTGTAATGTGTTTATATCGAAAGTTAAATCTTTTAAGTTTTCTCTCCAACTATTTTCCAGCGTTTAGCCCTCGTTCTTAAGTTCGTTCAAACATACATTTATACACAGAGATATTCCGAATTGATGTATCCGTATAATGCAAAGTGCTTTGTTCTTTGCTCTTTACTTTACTTATCGTCTTTTATTATTTGTGCTAGTTCGATACAAAAGTTCGCTTTACTTTTTGACATCGAAATTGATGAAGGTGATTGCACCAAAGTTTAAACTACTTTCTACACTCACTACTCACTAGTACCTCCACACAAAACATTTATACGTTCTTACAGAGTGATCTTGATTATGTAAGTTCAATTTCTTTTAATTCCGTTTCGTTGGGTTTGTATTAAAAAGGAAAAAAGGATGTGCATCTATAATTCGATGACTAGGTCGGTTATCTTGTCGTCATATTTTTTTTCTTAATCAAAGCATGTTATAATGGCAGAAGTGCATCGTTTAAAATCCTCTACCCTCTTTTTATGCGAACCCCTCTTCTTTTCGTGCACCATCTCACCACACCAACATACACTGGCTGTTGGTAGTTTTTTTTTTACTTACAATACATGGAACTATAATTCGGATGTTGATCCATCTTTTCTGAAGGGTGAATGGATGCGCCGGTCGGTGAACCGTATATACAATGTCACAAGTCACAACAAATGCGTGCCATCCACGTGCTACACGAAAATGAATTCAAATCCAGCGACGAGGACAGACAAGAGAATAGACAATGTGAAAGTCCAATGATCTTATCATTCAACGAAACTCTATTTGTTGAATTTGCAAATAGAAAAATAGATTTTGATCTGGCGTTGTTCTTTCTTCGAGTATTTGAATATTTTATTCTCTAATAACACAACAAACTGCAAATCTATTTTCACATGTTCAATGAAACATTTCTTTTTCATCGCTTCATGCGTTGCTTCATGTGTGCTGTTATTCATATAGAGGGAGCATTTAATTAGAAATAATACCGTCCGGTTGAATTTAATTAATACTGCAGTCAACATTGGCATTAAGCACGTTGGGAGCATTCCCAGTACTTACATTCACCGAGTCTTTGTTAATATATGATTGAATGTTTTCGGTATTATTTCCTGGTACTAATACTGGTTGTATCTGTATCGTGAGTTACATAATAACATTCTGTATATTTGTTTGTGGATTAGTATTGTCGCCATCAATTCTGATCAAAAACGACATTTCCAATACTACTCAATTAAACATTTGATCGTATTAACGGACTAAAGCCGCATTATTGATAATATCGGAATAAACAAAATTTTAATTAAAAGGAATTCATTCACATTTATGTTTCAATAAAATCGATTAGGTACGAGCCTAACAGTTCGTTTGAAATGGCCAAATAAACAGCCGCTGATATCGATTAAAGACTTATATTATTGGATAGTAATTGCTATCCATTGGCCGTTCTTCCAATTGCAATTACAATATAAATTGCGTCAAGTGGTAAAATGAAAAATATAAAATTTTAAAATTAAAAATGAAATTTGCTCGCACCCGCAGTTGTTACAAAATTTACAATCAATTTTTGTTCATTATCCTGGAGGTTCCAACCGGATTTTTTTCCCTGCTGTTTCCTTTTCGTTCTTTGCTTCTCTTGTATTTAGGGTGAATGCATGTGACGTCTATGGAAAGTACTATGCCGTATAGCTGATAGCAGGAGCAAGTAGACAAAGAGTCTAGTTCAGCGGTAAGTCCGAATAATATTGGCGCCGTAGGGATAGGGAATTACGTGTATGAGTCAGCTGTACGAAGGGGTCCTACCCTACACCTCTTTATTGGGTAAGGGTGGATCGGCGATATCCTAGCCCTAGCCTTGCAACTGCACAAAGAGACCAAGCCGACGATATCACATCAGTGTTGGTTTAGTGTTGTGGAAGTGCAGTACTGTGGTCGTTAGTTTTAAGACGAGAAAATTCTATTTGTGCAATAATATTCTTGACATCCCGCAAAATCTTTGTTAAATAATTTTTTACGTTGATTGTCTGGAAATTTTGACTCTGCTAGTCCACCTACTCGTGAGTTTGCGGCGCTTGGTTAAGGATTTTTCTAGTTGCGTCGTCTAATAACCAAAGAAACCACCAAAAAGTGTTCAAAACTTAAGATTTGAAATCAATCGCACGTGAGCGTTGTGCATTGTTTCACTCTTTAATCTGTGTATGTTCTGTGTACTGTTAAAATATCGCATTTCTATATAAGTTCCAAACCATAAAACTGACAAAAAGTAACGAAGAAACGAAAGCACACGCACTAAACGAACGAACCAACAAAAAATACGATACATTTTCCAAAGTAAATTAAATGGACCAGGAGTCGTTTCCAGTTCCCAGCATTGCGTACAGTTTTCCCCAAAGCACGTTAAAGAGTGCGTCGTATATATGAGTGCGTCTGGTTTTGCAAAATCGATAACGTGCGTGTACCGCGGTGTAGCCTGCATTTACCCTCTCTTTCATTCTACGCCGTAAAGTATATTATTTGAACAGAGCACTTGGAGTGTTTCATTCGAATCAAAATGCTGATTCCAACATCACCCCCAATGATGATGACACCGAATGGTCCGGCGACTGGCAACCGCGACGTCATAAAACTCTTCGTCGGTCAGATACCGAGACACTTGGAGGAGGAGGACTTACGTCCCATGTTTGAGGAGTTCGGGAAAATTTACGAGTTCACAGTTCTCAAGGATAAGTACACTGGGATGCATAAAGGTAAGAAGAGGCAGACGTCACGAGAAGTGAGCAGTTGTTGTCGATCGTTGACCCTGTACATTTCAAAATTAAAAATCTTCAGTCCCATGACCGACGGATGGTCAAACACAATGAGGAGTAGGATTAATACTAGAAGGAGGTCATGTTGATTTGCATGGGTTATGCTAATGAACGGCTGCAGCACGTGTATTAAAAAGGGGTGAATTACCACCACGAGCCAGTGCCACGAGTGCTTCGTAGATACGATAGGTACTTGTGTACTCTTGGTACTTGGTACGTGGCCATGAAATACAAGTTGAGCAAGCACCCGTACGTCCTAGGCATCGACCTTTAAAAAAAACCTTTCGAACTCATTAAATTTTTTTATTGTTAAACTTTCCACCATCTACAATGTTGCAACAAATCTACGAAACTTTTGGTCAGTGCCAAACTAGCCAAGAGTAATTATACTGATAGGGCTTTCAGGTCTAATCCACATACGTGCGGGTGCGTACTTTTTTCGTTGCAAAACTTTTTCTGGTTTTTCATGTTTTTTTTATGTCAAGTTGTTCCCTTTGCGCTTGTGCCGACGAGATTTTCTTGATCTTGATGTTGTAAGGCAATTTTTGAGGGTTTGCTGATGATGATGTTGTGGATGGTTATGGGAATTGGTTACTCGTCGCTTCTTCTCTAAAATTTTGCCCCCGAAAATCGTTGTAAGGAGAAGAAGTTGATTTATGAAGTGAGCGAACCAGGAGTCAGGTGTGTGGTCCCGCCGTGCGTTTGATAGCGCACGCGTTTATTGGCGCAGGCGTCGGAAAATGTCGACGTCTGTGGCGGCATCCTCGTGGCCGACGAGCGCCGCCTGTGCTCGATAGTAGACGCCGCTCTCATCTAACGTTTGCTTCGTTGGTTCAGTGTGCTGCTGGCATGAAGCGGTGAAGACTGACCCATCTGAACCGCGCGAAAAAAAATTCTCTCAATATTCGCGTGCCACGTTGTTTCCTAGTGCCTGGTCATTGTTAATTGTCTAATTATTGACTGAACCGACGAAGACTGACCACTTCTAAAACCAACCATAATAAAACTGTTGCTTTTTCATCGTGTTTCATACCAACCGAATGACGAACGGAAGAACTTAAGCAGCTAAGTCGGAAAAAAAAACTGGATTTAATCGTGTCCGTTAGGTATTGGAAAGTCCACGGAGGAAATAAACAAAGGCCGAGAATATAAACGAACAAAAAATAAAAGAAGGAGTAAAATCTAATTCCGTGTACAAATATAAGACGAAATTGTTGCGTAAACATTTGTCCGGCTGCTTTGAGTTTAGTGACGAAGAGAGTGTGTATATGTCATTCAACAAGGGTAGTTTTGAGTGCTCGATCGATGCTGTCTGAGTCGACTGGAGCATTTCTCAACTTACAACGTGCGAGCTCGTCAGTAGTCTTACCGCTGAACTAGCGGTCCTTAATAAACAAGCTGCCCCCGAACACAACAGGTAAGCTCCAGGCACATAGGGGCATACCCATTGTGTCCACGGAACTACAGCTGCTGGCATCTAAAACTAGAAAAAAGTAATTTGAGTTTAGTATTCTTGGTACACGATCGGACTAAGAGAGTGAAACCTTTGCACATTCACGATATTAAGCTTCTATTAGCATGGGAGTTGATAATAAATTGCCCCCCGATACGACAGCGACGCTAATCCCCTAAGTCTCAAGGTCTCCATGACTTACTTCCAAGCAATATAGTCCCATGTAAACCAAACCTTTTCGCTTAACCACCCGACGGTCGGCAAAAAAGTTGCTATAGCGAGACTTATAATAATATGAGAGATCACGGCACGCAACCACCAGGATAGATATACATCTAACACAGAAAGTCCAGTATATTGAGAAGTTGTTTGGGTGGTTGTGATCTTTTCCGTCTATAATACTACATCATGCTATGTGCTTCCAATAAGCCAGTAACCTTTTAACTGCCCACCACACACAGACTGCCAACACAAGTTGGACGTCTTCGACTTTCCACATGTTCCACAATAGGGTGTCCAATGAGATTTTATTATTGCGTCTTCTTCGCACGCATTTCCACGCATCTGCACTGCAGCAGCCCAGAACATACGATTGTCACATTTATTTCAAATCGTTTCACTTGTTACTTTATTGAAAGGGCCAAGGACAAAGGACATCCTGCACACTCAATCAATAAGAACCCGAACTCGAGCTGGCCTCACTTATTCTTGTCCTATATATATATAAAAATATAGCATGAGGGATAATATTGGTTCGTCGAGACGAGTATTACAGAACAAATATAAATATCGTCTATGTCAAGATAAAATAATTAGTTTCCGTTCCTGTTTGTTCCCTCATACAAATTCTGAGATAAAACCTTTTGTGGTGAGGTGTTTGGCGGGATTGGTGGGGGAGTCAGCACACAGCAAATTGTTGACGCCGTTGTGTATTCCAAGCAGTTGAAAGTAATAGAACCCGGTAAGGCTTCTTTCTGTAAAACTAATAAAAGTTGGCGAGACATTTTTCGACCATCAGTTGTAGGTGTGGCGGCTGTCCGTTCGTTGAAAGCAACTAGCTCTAGCTAGTTCAGTTCGGTTATGGGGAAAAAAAAGCTAACAACAATAATGAGAACTAAAATGTGTTTCACTTCACCACTTCAGCACTTCAATGGTACGCAAAAAATAAACAACAATAGTTAATTAAAATGTGTTTGAGCGTGCACAATAAGTCGTCCTCAGGGGACGCATGTACAGGGTTCGTTAGGCTTGCTAGACCAGCAGCCAGAAGCTTTCTAGTCATTCCTAGCGTTTCTTGTCGTTCTTGTTCGAAGTCGATGTGAAATTCGTTTCGTAAGTTGGTTACTTCACATTCACATGCTTGCCTTGTATGATAGCAAATAGCATCCAACACAAAGTTGCCGGCAACGCCATTCTCATGAGAATTTCCGGTTCGTATGATAATCTGGTCAGACCAAATGCAGATCTAATTTCATTAATTAGTTCAGGAGGGTGGAAGAAGGCGGCGTCTTTCTACACCGTCGTCTGCTTGCGTACAGTCGTTACGATTCGACTCTACTGCCTGAAGTTTGTAGATAATTTTCGGAAGCGCTCATCTACATTATATGTATAAAACTCTTCTAAGCTCTGTATACAATGTCGTTTCTAACCGAGAGATAAAACCTGAAGAAAGTACAAAGAACTGAAAGAAGGAACCTATAGCTCCACAAAAAAACGCGCATAATTGTATAATTCTTAGTTGAAACTCCGTTTCAATGAGATAAACCTGCAAAGTAACCTTCTTTCATTCTCTTTATTCCTTCTCATCCTCATCATTTTTTTTTTACTCTTTACTCATTCCCATTATCTTACTCTTATATTCTCCCATAGTTTCTTCCTTCTTCTTTTGAAGTCAGTAGGCTTTTCATCTTCGACTGTGTACGCTGAATATTTCATTCTAAAGTACTATAGATAGGGATTTAATTAAAGCTACATAGGCCACTCGAGGAATCGGCAGAATTTGCAGGTACTATTATATTTCCCTCATTCCTCTCTCACATCAGTTCAATATACCACAGCCAATGAAGATGTGAACGTGGTTGAGGCAGTAGAACTGTGCGGATGAATTCAAACAGCGCGGTACAAATTCTGAAAGGCAAGCAACGAGAAGGAACATAGAACGTAGTGAAAGCAACCAAAAGTTTGCGGCGAGTTTTCCTCTTTCAACCTTGTCTTTTCACCTCAAACCTTCGTAGCATAGAGCATATAGTAGTACTACTACTCTATCTTTACTTCTGAATAGGGGCAAAGATGATGATCAATACCTAAGGATGGGGGACACCGCTATATTCCTTCTTATTATAAAGCTCAGGATTGATGCACTATAATCATCTTCCCTATCACAAGTCAGAAATTGCTTAAAACTGATTAATTGCAGAAATTTGGGCATTGGACTTTCATGCTGGACTACAGAATTTGTAAGAAAACATGTTCGAAGGCCGACAAGAAATTTTGAAAGTTTTGACAAGCATATACAAATATTCGTTAACAAAAATCCATCTAAATACATCTAAAATTGATACTTCAGGATATTAAAAGCGACTTTTTGATAAAAGCAAACTAACAATCTAAAAAGTCGAAATACCTAATCCTTATACTCTTATAGTAAACTAAATTTTCTCATATAATTAGCGATAATGATTTTTTATTTTATATACCTGAATGTTTTAAGATTTAAGGTTTCTTGTTTCTTTATTAAGTCGCTTAAAAGCATGAACCGTTGAAAACTTAATAGCGAATTGGCCATAGTTGCGGATTTAAGGACTCGCAAGGCCTAACGGAGTAGTTACAAAGTAAAGCCTAAGTGCAATATGGGCTGTCGTATAGTTAGAATATTAAAAATTAAAAAAAATTAATTAGTGGTTTTACGCTTTAATGTGCTTTTATGGTATTAATAATAAACTGCGAACGTTGGCATTTTGTAAAGTTATTACTGTTGTGCTTAGCAAGAAAGCGATTACAACCTAAGATATGAAGTGTTGGGTTTTAAGTGCGTTGTGGTTAAATGTTCATTGTGCGAGTAGAGTACTTAACTCCGAATATACGAGGATGATGTTGAATATGTTTAGAAACGAATTTGGTTAAAGCTCATGCCATTCCGTCGCATAAATTATAGCGTTCAAATTAATTGATATTAATCGGCGTAGAATAATAATAATATTGAGCGGGATTATTGGAGGGGTGAAGTTTTTATTTGCTAAATATGTACACAAAACTATAAACCAAGAACCCACAGAAATAAAGATTTAGATTGAACACAAGCAACAGCTCGTTTGAGAGTTGAGATTACAAATTGAATTTTGCGATTTAAGATTCAAGTTTACTCGTTACTCTTTACTCAATGTTTCGTTACTTGAGCATTTTATTTTATAATACATAGGTATCTGACTTTATTACCTAATCTTGGTTGCTTCGTGCGTTTAAGGGTTTGAGACCGCAATATGTGGAAAGAGTTTCAAAGAGAAAGAATGCAAAATTACGCAAGCACGGCAACAATAACTCATATTTCAAATGTGATTTACAACTGACAAGATTTATTTGCGTGCTAGTGGTTAGTACTCGTTTGTGGTTGAAAACTGTTGGGCATCGCGAGAAGTGAGTATCGCGAAGAAATGGGGTTTACCCTATTTGTGTATATGCTTTAAGCTCGATCTAACTAAAGTGACTCAACACATATATATTATGCAGACAAGTACAACATATGCGATTAAAAATTTAATAAAATCAAGTACTTAACTGTTATAGACTTGGTGAAGAATGACCAAAAAAGACTAGTTTAATTTTGACAAGATAAGGTCATTGCCAAAGTGACGAAATATTTGAGTAATTCTTAAGAATAGTTCCAATAAATATATATTTGTTCAATGTAGAAAAGGATAATACTATTTATGCTAACAGAGAATAAGGCAACCTGTTGAAATGTTTTATTTTTAGAAGTTTATACTTTATATACTCTTTTTCTTCTTTCATATGTTTTCTCTGCTGTTCCTTTTTTTCGCTTTCTCGACATTCATTCTTTCTTCGCTCTTTTCTTCTTGCTTTGCGAATGTTACCAAAGTGTGTGAGTGTGTTACGGTATCACGAATGCGCGAGGAACGAGCACTGCGTGAATGAAAACATATGGATTAAACACGGCACGGGGTCGGAATATTAAAAATCGTAAAACCACCTCAAAGAGTTATTATATAGTATATACCAACCCGTCTATTATTATATGCTCTATTGTGATTCGAACTGAATAAAATCATTTTTTTTCTTTCTTTCATATTCATATATATTTATATCTCTTGAATAGTGAATACTTTGTTACTGCAATAAATAAATTCATTCATATCAAGTCAACACATTTGTATAAGTACGTGCTTGTGGTTCATTGCATTATGCATTACAATCGATTACTAAAACATTCATAATAACATTGACTTGTAACTCCGCTCAATATAAATAGATTATTCAATTTTGTTGTTACAATTAATTTGAATAACTACTTTATTAACTGATTGTAATTACAATTGTTAAATTATAATAATTGCGTATTGTGAACACTTTTAGGTGACCTGTAGCCTTTACCTGTAACACAATGAATGCACTACAGACACAGACTACATGGTGGTAGTTTTATTCAAAACTTAATTTAAATGGATATTTCATCATATTCATTAGCTAATTGTTATAATATCACATGGCAAATATCGTGAAAGATCACAATATCAGATATACCTATACAAAATAATCCAAGTGTTTATCTACATAACTTGGATGAACATTTGTGAACTTTTTTTAACATTTTGAGCTCATTTTTCCGTTATTCATTATATCATTGTTTGTTGATGAAGTTGCTGATGAGTTAAAATCATGGATAAAGTAAAAAGTAATAGTTAAACTTAACCTATTTCTAGTTCTAGTTCTAGTTCTGTCTTTTACAATTCATTTTCATTGGACTAATACAAGTTTTATAGACTACAATCTACACTCTTTTATAGATCTAAATCTAGTAGGTGTAGTGGAGTATTCAGTACATTATTAAATGGGTTTACCTAGTAATTAAGTTGATGCCGCCAAGGGGTTTTATTAATAATCATTTTATTTATTTGTATGTGCATGCCTTATCGTATTCCATTTGTAATTATAAATAGTAAAATAGTTTACCATTTTGTTGTATGTATATATAATTTTATATACATTAATATACAGAGCGATTATTTTATCGTCGAACATAGCATGAACTATATTTGCCTATGTACGACGGTAAAATAAACGAGTCAATCTCATGGCAGTGTGGACTTGTATTGGTAAAGCACTCCGACAGACGGGCATAGAGTGGGCATTACAATGTATTGTGCTGACGGAA
>JARJEB010021924.1:0-17998 GCA_030264535.1 Liometoxenus newtonarum | reverse complement strand
ATCGAGAAATCACAATTTGTATTTTGAGTCAATAAATATAGTGCAAAGTGTAGAAAAAGCATAGTATTATATTCGCGATTATGGCCATGGCTCACTCAGATGAATTGCGCCACTCGCCTGCAGCTCGTTTGCTCAAACATCATATTCATAAGCAATGGCTATCATATTCGCTCATATAATAATATACTATTTTGTATACCGACATTTTTAATTTGCATCTACCGAAGGTATCATAAGGAAAGTACTGATTTCGGTCAAATCCTGGATTCAGCATGTAACCATCGTGAAGATCCGTTGAAACACTATTACTTCTCTTATTCATACCTACGGTATCGGAAAGTTAAATAGGATATTTTTCTTAAAATATGAATGCTGCCAAATTTACACCTTGCAGAATAGTTTTCTGAACACAGGGAACATGAGTAGATCTTATTGCAAAATCGTCGATAAATTCAGTTATAAATTGTTACTGTGGAGAGGTATAGAAATATATTTGAATTTGAGAATGGTGAATTTAATTTTAATTAAAACCTTTTAATGGATTATTCAAGAATTATGAATATGGGGAGCTCGCGGTTTAATTCGAACCACAGATGTTGGGACGTTTAGATGGTGTTGTTGTCTAACCTTGTCTGAACGGCATAATACGTTATTCTTCTCTCGAACCATCTCGTTAAATGGGATGTAGGTTTGTTGACGATAAACCGATTTACTGTCAGACATTGCTTCCGATAAACTAGGATCTCGGATGTTTTAACAGCACGCGCTCATTGGACAAGACGTTCTGCGGTAATAATAATTCTGCCGACTCGTTCCTCAACCGTAAAACTGATATCCAACCACTAAAAGTCATACTAACGTATTATCATCACCGTTTTGTTTTTAAGAATTTATTTAATTTTTTGTATTTCTACATGGAAGAAACGAAACACACTAAATAAATATAAGACATTTTATTAATTATGAAATGAATCGTAACCTTCACTGTACAACTTTTTTGTCCATTAAACAAATACAATAATAAACAATTTAAAAATTCTAAAATTCTAAACATACATTATTCCCCGGCAGTAGGGTTCGAACCCGAAACTTTTAAATTCCAACTTTACTCTTTGGCAGGTTTGACGACCCACATCTCATATACTATGCATATATAAAAGTATTCTGCCAAAAGTTGGACAACTCTATAAGATTGTAGTTTAACAGTTCTTGCATAAACTGAATATTTTGCGTTTATCGATAAGTTCGTTTCTATTTTTAGCTGAAGTATTTACGAATCAAACCCACCAGAATTTACAGTGGGCCCATATACCACATTTTGGTTAAACCCAGCTTGGTATATGGGTATGTATATGCCAGATACCAAGCTTCGTTTAACCGAAATTTTCTACCGGACACACACCCACACACGCGTGCGCGCGCCACACACAGTTTCCGTCTAAAATCCGACATCGATTTTTTTGACCGAATCCATATCTTTCCTGACAATACTTTTGGTGATGCTGGAAACTAAAAAACGTTTGAAATATATTTACTGATGAGATAACAAACTTTGATCTCCAATATCGCGACGCCAAAGTCTTCTTGAATGGTTTAACGAACCGAAAATTTAGCGCTTGTCTTCAATACGTTTGACGTGTTTGTCGATTCCTATATTCGAAGCCACTCATAGAATGATAGCAGTAAATAAGACATCGAAAAACGTGACAAATATATTCTTTACACGCCTATGTGGCAAGCTTTTCTGTCGACAATTCTGCAATACTATCCAAAACCATTCGTTTACCCTACGACTTCTCTCGTCAGACATTTCTTAAAATACCATTCGTATAAAACTGTCACTCATTTGAGTGTTCATTTAAAATAACATAATGCCATGAAATATTTCTTCTCGGAGTGATTCCACTACAGACGAATTTGCCCGAAAACGATAGCACAAGTATCATTAACGAATTTTACGCTTGTATTTTTTATGAATAAGATTTTAATATTCCAGTCAGTCGCGCAGTAAATTCCAGACACTCGTATGCTCGAATTTCATCTGCGCGTCATTTTTAAGCTAATATAACAACGAGGTTTTAAAATTCAAGTGCCGTGAGACCTCAAGCCATGCGAAATAAGAGTATATTGAAAGAAATTCACATAGTGTCGACTCGCTGCCTCCGGAAATTAAGTATCTTCTACTCGATACTTCTCATTAAACTTCTTTCCGTGCTTGTATATATTATGCACACCTAGTAATGTCAGTCAATACGTAAAATAAAATAAATTTCCCTGAATATGAAATTAAATTATTATTTAAATGAACGATAGACAATTGCTTCTAACATCTAGAAATGCGATTGATTTCCACTAAAAAAGAAAACGGTAAAATTTAAAAGTAAATTGGGTGCAATTGGCCAAATACTGATTTTAGCCTAAGATTTGGTAATAACCGCTCTTCGTGGGATTATGGAGAGTTTGGTAGATTTGTACTAATATTCCAACAATCCCAAAAGTATCAGCAACCTAAGAATAGCGTATGAGCAGGTAACTGGGGTCACTCTCTAATACGCTGACACCCGGAGTTGACAATATAACCGAACTCGGACATTAAAGTCAATTTTGCGTTCCCTTACTTTATAATAAACTATGAAAGGAGTCAACTCCATTGCATTCTAGCCGACCCTACTCAGGCAGTAGGGTTGATAGTTGTGGACGTCAAATTAGACGAAAAACAGATTAAACGCGAATTTTGAAAGTATTTCTGTGGAAACGAATATACAGCAAATTATATTCGAGTGTAGCAACCGCTTAAGAAGTTTTCCTACAAGAGGAATATGTAGAAAAAAAACTCTATATGTAACATGTTACTAAAATCTAACTAATTAATCTAATGTGGTGAAATATATCCGCCGACTACAGGCAACACATCGGGCGACCTTGGCCGGTGCTGTGCTAGGTTCCTCACGGTCCGAGCGGAGCACGTTTCCTGGAGCTTGGTCGTTTGACCACCGGTCAGCGCTCTCGCGTTGCCCGTCGAGCGTACCGCGCGAGGCCATGCGTTCTTTTCCGCCCTAGCGTCTATCGTATACCGATCGTAGTCCGGTGTTAAGAGTTTTCGAGCACGCTCTTGGCTGGGGATTTTCCGAGGCTTATTCGGACATCATGCTTTCTGCTTTGTAGGTAAGGAAACCAACCCCGCCGGCTCGCCGAGGGACCGTTCGTGTGGTTTTTTGTCCATAAGTGTTCGCGCCCTGTGATTCTGGTTATTAACTGTTTCTTTGTAGTTTTGTAGATTCTCCTCCGGACAACGTGTCTGCGATACGTTGCTTCGGTTTTGGTTTTGCCATACGTGCCTGCGAGCACATGTGGATTGACTGGCAAATGTTATCTACTTCTAAATAAAGAGATTGGTTAATTGTCGAGTACTTAATTTTACGAACAGTTTTTTTCATCACCCACACACCTACGCGCGTTCGTTTCCCTCGGCGACGCTGCTCCGTTTCGTTACATCGTTGGCGCCCAACTCGAGGCCTGGTGCACCCCATGATGCCGTCGCAGCATTCGCGATAACGCATGGAAAACAGAGGGAATCCCACGATGGAGGACGACGTCTTCGTTTCGCCATTGTAGTTCGGTTATGAAGACGACTACCTAGGTGCTGTTGGCGGTGGGCCAGCAGCAACAACGTCTACAACAAGCCATCAAAACACAGATAAGACTTTAAAATGTAACACTAACTTACAATCCTTAATAACTTACCCGGATACTGGTGTGATGAATCACGACGAGTTTGAACGGCAGTTTCAGCTAGTTCGCGAGACGCAACGTCGCTAAGGCGAGTTGCTGGACGAGAGCCTCCCGTCTGGTGACTCTGCCCTGAAGACGCGTTCGGGTAACCGGGTGCATATCCTAAGCCAACACTAGGAACGGTTCGGGAGGATGTCTATCGTCGGGATCGGCAACAGCCGAGAGCCGAGTTAGACGGCAACAAGCAACAATAACGTTCGCAACAGCCTAAGCCGCGCCATGTGGATAGATTGTGCGATCAATTCGCGCGTAGGTGTACTTCTTGCACTAACAACAATTTGCACAACACAAATGTTCGTGTTAACGAACGAACAAAAAACAATGATTAAACACAACAATTTGTTCGGAAAACAAATCCCGAATAAAAATAGGGAATCGCATCACGGATATGAGGCGAATAACTTTACTAATAAAACAAAAAATGTAAACACAAACATCGACTTTCACTCTGCTAACTTTGTGTCCACGGTGGTGCCACCTAACGACACGCGTCGTCAGGTTAGGCAACAAAATGAGCACCAGCCAGCGTGTGGTTTAAATGTATACAGGCCTACTGCACAGGCACGAGGCATCGTTAGTAATCCTATGCCTACCAACACAGCTGATACCAGAAACTATGTCACGCAGGCCGCGAAGTTAATCACGACTTTGCCGCATTTTAACGGGAGAAACATTCACCCGGTTCTCTTTCTCAACGCAGTCGAGCGCGTGTTCACCATCCAGGGCCAGTCGCTTGATGCTTTTGTATTAATGGCACTCGCAGTGTTCGAGGGTGATGCGGGAGCGTGGGCGCTGTACGCACATTCGCGACAGCGTGAACTTCGGCACCGAATCGACTCGGGAGTTTACCGTGGTAGCGACGTCAGTTACTCTAGTTACTTCGCGCGCCTTGCCACTAAGGCTCAATATCTTACGCCTCCGTACGAGGAGCCATATTTGATGCGGCGCATTTGCAGGCGCATATCGGCTCTCGACTCGCCGGGGTGCATTCGATTCGTGAAGCGTCGTTGCTTCACGAATTGGATGAAAATCATTCGCGAGTTCTTCCCAACAACCCCTCGAAGATAACGCCATCGGGTATTCGTCGGGAACTAGCGCCAATTTCTGCAGTAGCCACTTATGGCCATCGTGCGAAAACTCAGGGGCGGGATCCGCAGCCGGTATCAAGGGTTGCGCAGATCGCGGTCAATTCGGACGTTGTAAAAGATGATGACACTGCCGGCTTCCCGGGAAACGACTATCACGTGTACTGAGCCCGCCGACACGCGTATGTGAGAGGGCGTTTAACGCTGATACTATCCTAGACTCCTTCAAGATCCCTGTGAAGCGACACATGACGTCTCTGATTCATTAGCGCCTACCGTCATCCTGTCCGCTTCCAACATGCAGTGGCTAACGCTGGTGGATACAGGCAGTGACGTCACATGTATGTCTTCACAAACCTTTTCCCTGTTACAATCATTCTTGCCAAACTTACAAGGTATGTTGCTTTCAAAGGGCGATCTCTGAAAGTGTCACACCAACTCTTGTTCCTATTTTCAATGGGGAATCAAGTTTGAGTGCCTAATAATTCCAGGTTTAGAATTCGCCCTCATTTTGGGCGCGGATTTTGTTGGTATTTTGCATGTTTCTATCGTGTCGAAAGATAGGGTGGTGTCACTCGTTATCCCCCGAGGTGATTTCCTAATTACCGTACCGGAAGCGTGTGTCGTGCACTTGTCGGGTATAAAGGCTCAATCGCTGCGTTAGTGTGGCGCTGTGGCGAAATATAGCCGCCGACTATAGGCAACCCATCGGGCTACCTATCCCGGTGCTGTGCTAGGTTCCTCACGGTCGGAGCGGAGCACGTTCCCTGGAGCTTGGTCGTTTGACCACAACTCAGCGCTCTCACGTTGCCCGTGGAGCATATCGCGTGTGAGGCATGCACTCTTTTCCGCCGTAGCGTCGATCATATACGGATCGTAGTCCGTCGTCCGGTGTTTACAGTTTTCGAGCACGCTCTTGGCTGGGGATTTTCCGAGGCTCATTCTGACATCTGGCTTGCTGCTTTGCAGGTAAGGAAACCAACCTCGCCGAGAGGCCGTTAGTGTGGTTTTTTGTCCATAAGTGTTCGCGCCCTGTCATTCTGGTTATTAACTGTATCGTTGTAGATTCTCCTCTGGACAACGTGTCTGCGACACGTTGCTTCGGTTTTGGTTTTGGTATATGTGCCTTGCGAGCGCATGTGGATTGACTGACAAGTGCTATCTACCTGTAAATAAAGAGATTGGATAACTGTCGATTACTTGTTTTGGCGTACAGTTTTTTCATCTCCCACACATCTACGCGCGTTCGTTTCCCTCAGCGACGCTGGCAGTGGTTGAGACTGGTCCTCCTCCCCTCTGTTACAATAATCCAATTACTTCTGATTGCGGCCACGTATAAAGTGGCGACACATGTCTGTCTGCGATCCATTCGAGTGGTTCCGTCGGTCGAATACTTGAGTAATCGAGTCAAATGTCCCTGCAAGAATTTGGTGCATGTTTTGAGTTTCCGCAAACCCCTCATATATGTCGCAGTCACTTGACGAAACTGGTCAAAACATGAACTGTCTGGAGATTTCATGAAATGCTCAAGCATTATGTAATACAAAAATATTTCAGGAACAGACTAGCAATTGTAAACGGATCATGATGTGAAAAGTTGTATGCAGACATTTAATCACTTATTCGATTACTCCGAATAGCCAATTAATATGAGACTTTAAATTTATCTTATTTTTTATAGTTTTATAGTTGAATATATGATGAAATGCATCAAATACTTTCATGATAAATAAATTTATCGCATATAATTGGAAACAGCCGCGGAAACAAGAGTTCTTTCTACCTTATAGGGTTAATATTTATTTGGCTCTATATATGATGATCTGTCTCATATTATGTGGTTATTTGTAACAATGGGTTCTGTGCAAAATTTAAAAAAAAAATTTACGACACTACGATTTGAATTATTCATCCCTACATTTTTTATTTTTTTTTAACATGGTTTTTTGGAGATAACATTTTTTAAAGTTTGAAATTTGACGTCTTGGTGAATTATGTATTATATATTATAGGGTCACCTGCTCCAGGAAAAGGGTGAACTGTTTAGCGAACGTGGTACGTCAAGGTACGTTTATGAAATCATTTTATCGGATTAAACGCCGTTTTCCGTGCGCCAATATCCGATTCCGCTCGCTCATGGCGCACCGGTGGAATGGGAAATCGTAAAGATGGAACGTCTGGGTGTCATCTCCAGGGTTAATACGCCTTTCAGTAGTCCCCTCATGACGGCGGTCAAGAAGGACGGCACCGTTCGTGTTTGTCTTGACGCGCGACATCTAAACTCTGTCATGTCGCCGGACACTGAGCTACCGCTTCCTGTTGAAGACATTCTGCACTCTCTGGAAAATGTCAAGTATATGTTTCGGCTGGATCTTCGGTCAGCGTATTGGCTGATCCCAATTAAGCCCGAACATCGGGCGTATACCGGATTTCGCGTCGGAACGCGAGATTACCAGTTCAACGTGCTCCTTTTCGGATTTAAAAAGGCGGTGAGGTCATTCACACGTTATATGGACGTTATTCTCGGACCAACGTGTGGTAAATTCCCTCACATATACTTGGACGATATCCTCGTCGCATCTGGCGATTTCAATGAACATGTAAAACTTTTGCAGCTGGTGTTCAACGTACTACGTAGGGCCGGTTTTGCACTAAATTTATCGAAATGTTCATTCATGCGACAGCATGAAGTCCCTGAGATTCGTTATCGATAGGGGCGGATTTCAAAGGAACAAAGCGCGTGCAAGGCCTTCGCGATTTTTCCACGCCTTTAAATTTCAAGCAAGTTCAAGCTTTTTTGGGAATCACAAACTTTGATCGTGTGTTCGTACCTGCGTTTTCTGTGCTGGTTGAGCCATTGACCCGCCAATTGTGGAGAACCGCTCGGTGGACGTGGGGGCACGAACAGCAAGAAACGTTATCACGATACCCCGTTCGCGACGTACCGTTTCGAGTACAATGCGATGGTCCTCTTCTAAGAAGTCGACGGTCACCGACGCGTTATTGCGTATCACGGTCAGTCGTTGCTCGATCACGAAGGCCGTTACACCGTGTCTGAAAAGGAATTATTAGCGGTATCAATTGCCTTGCGCAAATGGCGCGTTTTCCTCATCGGTCGGCCTTTCGTATTACTTAGCGATCGCCTGGCGCTCAGCTATCTAAATCATTGTCGGTTGCTTTCGCCTCGTATCTCTCGGCGGGTTCTTCTCTACTAGAGTACGATTTCTCCGTGGTCTACGTGCCCGGGTCGCAGAACTACGTCGCCGACGCTCTTTCGCGCAATTCGGCGATTCGTGCTGCGGTTCCATCCAATCGTGAGGTTCGGATCGTAGCTATCTCTTGCCCGGTCCCTGATTTGCGGAAACAATTGACACTGTTGCCTAAAGAGCAACAACGGGATGAGAAATTAGTCAGTATAAGAAACACGTTGCTAGAAGACATCGCCTCTCACCGTTTCATCCTGAAGAATAAGGTTGCGTTTTTTCACCACGAAAGTGACTTACCCGCGTTGTTGTGTTTTCCGGCGTCACTGGTCGAGGATGCAGTTCGGCTATACCATACTTTCTATGGTCACGTAGGCTCGTACAAAACCTGGGGCGCCACGGCTCGGGACCTCTGGTGGCCGGGGATGTTTCGGTGCGTCAAGCGCGTCCTCAAAGGCTGTTTGGAATGTCAAACCGCCAAGTCGGCGTATTTGCCTCGCCCGCCCTTTGAAACTTTTGTTCCAGCTGTATCCGTTGCCTCGATACGTCAGCGGTGCATCCTATCTCTTCGCGATGGTGGATGTTTTTACCTTTCGGCCACATACCGAAGATATATAGGTATAGGAAAGTAAGGTGATCATGAAAACAAATTAAAGTCTTATTTTTCCTTGTTTCGTGGAGATCAGTTGACCCCAGGTCGAAAATAGGCTTTTTGGTCAGATGTGTGTGTGTGTGTGTATCAGTGTGTGCGTACGTGTGTGTAAAAAATTGTGGGTAAACCAAGCATCGTATCGGACTGAAATTTGGTATCTGGGCTGGTATCGGCTGGTAAAGAATACATATTTATTTGTAGGCCAAAACGTCTAACTCGCTAATTATTGATTGTAGCATAAAAGTAACTATATAATTTCCGAATTAGTTTTCAATTTCTTGCAAGATTTGCCATTAACATTTCTTCTAGAGCTAATGGTTTGGCAGATATGTGCTACCATTTCAATAATCCAATAACAATCACCAGCATAAGAAAAGTATAGAACAATGCTGCTAGTGCAACTCTCGATCACACTGATACTCGAAATTGACAATATAAACTTCATAGGAAGTATACCGTTATAAATATTGAAACTGACATTAGACGTCATCGAAAGTAAATAAATCGGTACGGATTCGCACCGCACAACTTTCCGCCAATATCCACTACAAATTCGTAGAACCCATCGACCGTAAAAGCAATTTTGATCGGAAAGTGGAAATTAGATTGATTACGTTTTGATAACACTAAATTTATGGGCAATTTCTACTTTCCGATCAAAATTACTTTTACGGTCGACGAGTTCTACGTAACTTATAGTGGATATGGTCGGAATGTTGTGCGGTCCGAATCCGTCCCGAATTATTTCTAAGTAGGTGACGCTCTATCCCGTAAAGCGCGTGACAACTTCCGCTATTATCCAACGGTTGGGCGGCGACTATCTGCCGAATATAGGACAACGGAACGCAATTCATTCCCAAGCGTTCGCGGGAGTACCTTAGGTAGCGGGACATCCAACTCACTTCCTCGTCGGGAAATCCTGCAGAAAAATTAATGCGCGAATTAAACAGTCTGTGTCCTACTTACCGCGATACCAATCATATTGACTGGGCGAAGGAGGTTCCAATGCTTCAATATTTCCTCAACCAGGTTACGCACGAATCGCCCGGATTCGCGCCTTGTGAATTACATTTCGGTCGGCCACCTGAATCACCGCTGCGGGACGCTTTCGAACGAAACGAAACGAAACGGTCAAAAACTCAGAGCGTCAACTCACCCCTTTATTCGTTGGCGACTTGGTGCTATTGGAGGCAACCTCTTTTCCAGGCGATCCTCTCACGGGAGTCAAGAAGATTTTGCCACTTTTTGAAGGCCCGTATCGCATCGCAAAGTGTTCGACCGCGAAAAGGTTCACGCTGACAAATCTCGATACTGGAACTCATCGTGGTCACTTTCACAGCATGTGGCGAATCTAGCTGCTGCTGCGGACTAGTTGCATCTCCGCGAACTTATATGTTCGGCGCAGATCGCGGGCTTTTGAAGTCGATTGGTTCGGTGACTCGCAGTGGCCTAGCGGTTCGCGTCGAGCGTGTCGTGTTTCCTTTTAAGCTTTAACCGTGCAGGTTTACGGGTCGTAGATCGTTATCCGGCATGGGAATTGAAGCACGCTCTTGCTTGTCATCTTGCGAGGCTTTTACGGACAAGCGCTTGCTACTTTAGTTGAGCCAATAACCCGTTCCTGGGTTCCTCCGTGTTTTTGTCAGTGGTTGTTTGCAGCCTGTGATTTGAAGCTACTATATTACTTAGATTCCCCTCCGGACAAAGTGTCTGCGACAATTGACCGACCAGCTGACTCTTCTGACTCGCAAACAGACTGCAAGAGTGCGACAAGGTCAACCAGACATAAATTCTATGGGGTTAAGGCTACTGTGATATGGATGTAATCGGTGCCCATGCCTCCTCGGTAGTTCTACAACATGACAAATTTTTGTATGTTAATTTTTAACTTATTTCAAGTAAATCGGCTTTTCTCAATTCTGAACTAGTTGAAATTCCATTCTTCTTCGACCAGTGTCTTATTTCTTGTTTCCTGTTTGCCGAAGTTTTTGCTTTGCTTATTTGGACGCTATGGTAAGGCTTATAGTACATGGCGGACTATTCTATTAGATGGCAAATTTGGAATTAGGTACATCTCTAACCATTGCATGAATTCTAAGTGGTTCATGTCGTCATGGTAATCGCTAAACTTATTCATTTATGTGAATATCAGAACCGCATTTTCCACGAATCTTCATATGTTCCCCATGCATGATGCATGAACATAGCGCTGATCGGATCTGTCACATTTATAAGAACCAACTTCTGCTTCGGCATGGTAGAAATTGGATACTCCATACGAAGTGTGAATGTAACTCTCGTAGAAATACGTAACTGGCTTCTTATTGTCACTAAGAGCGTTGTTTTCTCGAAGCTTACCGCCAAGAAACAATATCGTTACGCTCCATCAAAAGCTTTCTTTTATTGTGGCATTTATTTTTTTGAAACCAACTTGCCCTAAATACTTCCTGAGCCTCTGCTTCTTGTATCTTTGAAGAAGACTTCAAAATTTCAGTACAAGATACCATAGTTTCTCTCCTAATAGTAGACAGATATTAATATTTATGAAGGACTAACATCTAGGGTATAATTTTACTACATTTTAACTTATCTTGTTTATAAATTAAATTGAATTTCCAGTTGCAGCAGCTAAATCAGTTGCCTGTTTCAAGGGAATAAAAACATGATAATTAACCAGCATAATATTTCTGACTTCAGTATGCACACTTTTCCGTTATGACCCAGCCAATGCTGTTTAAAAAGTCTTTACAAAGCTACAAGAATCTGACAAGTAAAAACTCACCCACCAAAAATGTAGCTCGTTCAGGTTTGGTTCAGGGAAAATGCTGTTACTGTTTAAGTCCACAAATATTCTGGGATTTTTTTTGCTTCTGTGATATGTATGGTCGGAAAGTTGTACGGTGCTAAAGCGATTTATTTCATATGTAAATAATATATGTATAAATAAAATAATAAAAGTAAAATAAATTTAAAAAATTTGCGATGCGATTACACACGCAACGAACGCACAAGTGCGCGCGCACACGCGCACACACATACACACACATACACACACACACACGAACACATCAGCGCTCGCACCCACACCGCAGACACACACACAACCCACACACACAATTTTAGAGTTTGCATAATTCGTAATTCCGACAATAACCACTACGATTTCGTAGAACTCGTACTTAACTAATTCTCATCGGATTGATATTAGATTTCGATGTAATTTCAACTTCCCGATCAAAATTAGTTTTACGATCGACGAGTTCTACGAAATCGGCCGTAAAGTTGTGTGGTGCGAATTTAACTCAACCGTTTATTTAAAATGTATATTTAAAACTGTATAGTAAACATATAATTGATGATTGAAAATTCGAAACTCCCATAAGAAGTATGTTGCAGTAAATCAGTGTACCTATCACAAGTTAAGCCCAGCCCAAAATTGTTCCAAAAAGAGGCGCAAATGCGAGGGAATATGGTCTATATATCTATGCAATCGAATGCACAGTGTTTTCTGTTCGGAATTCTATAGAGATTTTTCGTGCCGGTGCTGTTTATAAATTGAATTGTCGCAATATTTCAAATTCCGATTAATCATAATTGAGTGAACCATACTGGAATGTCACACAATAAACATTTGCTTCGCTTTGGTTTCAAATCAGCAACTTTTTTACACATTTCACAGACGCCTTCATACTATGACAGAGCAAGATTCACAGAACTTGATTTGTCGGTGTTGATGATGTTGAGAGTTTGTAAGTCGGTGTCTGGGATGTTATATGTAATTTATTCTATGATAGACATGCAATATACACCAACAATAACGATGTAGTTGCTTTATTTAACTAAACCACACAGTAGGTCGATTAGCTGGAGTGTTAAATGTGGTCGTACAATGACCAAACCAACTTACCCTAAAACTAAAGAGCTAAACCAAAAAGCGAAAAACTCCACATTAATCTCACGTACATGCCTCAAACGCGAATTTTATCAAGCGGAGGAACTTACCTAAACGGCAGGCACCATCCGGAAATAAATCAGGGCTTTGAACAAGAGCCACGAGCAGGTCAGCTCTCGGTAACGGTCAGTTAGATGGATTACGTCTCAGCACGTTTAACGAACGACGAGCCATCAACCTCGAATCGCAGAGATAATAGATAAGCGCACTCGCTAAAGCGCTTGGGAACGCGCTAGCCGACCGAGTGATGGGTTGCCTATAGTTACATCCATAGACCGAAGACAGGTCCATCTCATCTGCCCCCATTGGAGACACCGGGGTGAAAACCGCGGCGGGACAACTACCGGAGGCGAAGAATAAAAAGGCGGAAGTGACTCGCGTTGAACTGGCCCCTACGTGACCCTGTCGAGGGCAGACCAAGACAAACGTCTTGGTGGCAGGTGCTCCGCGATCCGACATGGATCCTCAAAAAGGGGGAAGAACTTTTTAGTTCCGACAATGGGTCGGATGGAGCCGGGATCGCCCTCTAAAAGCACTAGATCGTCTAGAGCGAATTTAGTCTCAGTTTCCCCAGCGTGAGCTGAATGTGCGACGCGACGAGCAGCAAGTTTGCGCAAGCAATTAAGCGCCAAAACCAAGCGTGTCGGTTGGTCAACTACGAGAGCTGGCCCAGGAAACTGAATGCTCTTACGTAGTGGTGATTCGGAAGGCCGATAAAAGTGCAATTCGCATGGAGCGAAACCCGTTGATTAGTGTATTTCGTCGTTCAAAAAACGTTCGAACGCGAGAACATCTCTGGCCCAGCCCTTATGCTGGACTCGACGGAATGTCCGAAAAAGGCCGTTTAGCTCACGCATGATCCACTCCGAGGAATTTCCTTGTGGGTGTCGAACGGATGAGAAGAAACACTTAATGTAGTAACCATGAACGAACTCTTTCCAGAGTTTTGCGCTAAACTGCCTACTACGTCGCAGAGAACACGACGGGCCTACCTGTGAAAAGTAATTGCTACGCATGCGATTAACAATGGTATTGGTGTTGGCCTTTTCACCGGGTACAGAGTGACCCACTTCGACATAACGTCCAAAATTACAAAAAGGTACTGCACGTCACCGACGGATCTCGGTAGAGGACCTTAAAAGTCGACCGTGATTAGTTCATCTACGCCAGTAGGGATAATAGACTCCACCGAATGCTTTTCCAGGCGAATGTGCTTGGATAACTGATATACCGGGCAAGTCCTTACCACCCGCTTAACTGCTCGAAACATCCCTGGCCACCGCAAATCCTGACGCATGGCGCACCTAGCCCATGCCCACAAAGCCAATGATACAGCCACACGGCATCGGCTACCAGCGAGGTGGGTAGACACACCAAGGAAGGGAGATCGGTCCCGGTCCGGAAGAAGAACAATTGATCTAACAAGCAAAAACGTAACGGTGCACCGCGTTCGTGGAACTGTTGCAAGATCTTTCACAAGTTCGGGTCCGCCCTCTGTTCGACCGAGAGTCGACGAAGAAGCAAAGCTCTAATGGCCCCGACGCGAAACTCGAGGTCATCAGGAGTGGCAAAACGCAAAGATGGGTAAGCGTGAAAGAGAGTCCGCGACGAAATTCTGCGGTCCCGATAGAGATTCGACCTGAAAATCGAACTCCTGCAACACCAACACCCAACGCGAAATGCTAGGCCATAGTAGCCGACAACAATTTAGGTAGGGCAGTAAAGCGCGGTTGTCGGTGTACACCGTGAAGCTGCGTCCCAGCAACAAAACACGCCATTTTCGCAAAGCCGCCAAGATGGCCAGCAACTTTTTCTCGGAAACGGTGTAGCGACGCTCCCTATCAAGAAGCAGTTTGCTGTTGTACGACACGACACGGCGCTCACCGTCCACAAGCTAGAAAAGAACCGCCCCGATGCCGATACCACTGGCATCGAACTGGACATCAAACGGCAACGTCGGGTCCGGACGCCGGAGCAAGACTTCACGCGAGAGAGTGTCCTTCACTTTTCGGAAAGAACTTTCTTATTCTCACCCCCCAACTCCAACGCGTACTCTTTCGCAGAAGGCGAGTAAGAGGCTCCTCGAGCTCTGAGAACGTCAACACAAAAACTCGGTCGAAGTTTGGCAATCCGATAAAAGCTTGTAGGGCGGATACAGTTTCAGGCGCGTGGAAGTCTCGAAGGCCATGGATCCGGTCCGTATCCGGGCGCAGCCCTTGGTGGTCAAGAATGAACCCCAAAAATTTAACGGGACCGCGAAAAACGCGCATTTGTCCAGGTTCAGGGTAAACCTGGTCTGCCTCAGGCACGCAAAAACGCGTTCCAAATGATCCAAGTGCTCGTCGAGTGTTTGCGAGACTACAAGTATTCCGTCCACGTAGACGTTGGCGAAGTGAAAGAGGTAACCGCGGTTTTGAGAACAAACGGTAGAGTGCAAAGGGCCGAGTCTGGACCCTGGCTTATCACACACATTCTCAATAATTGCGCACGTATGGGCGGCGCATGGTGCCATCGCGTCCCCTCCACTTCGAAGACTAAGCCTTCGCACGCGAATGAAACGGATATAATTTGGTTACGACTCCGAATCGTAACATCAAAGGCACGGACGAAATCGGCAACCAGAGTAACGGGATCTCCAACCCCAGAATAACTAAACACTTAAACCTTAGGTGGTTGACCCAAATAGAAAAATGAAGGGGACAGTTGTTGCGTGACTTTAAGTGCTCGGGTCTTAAAAGCTCCGTTAACACGCACCCCCTGCACCGGAGAAACTATTAAGGATGGTAAAAGTTGTTGAATTTGAGAAAATACCTCGGACAACAACAATGACACGTCGCTGCCAGTGTCTGCCAAAGCAGCAATTGGCAATTAGCTAGAGTATTTATTTCATGCGAGGCGTCACAAAGTGAAGTTAAAAGATCACGGGCGGGATAATTATTGGTTGGGTTTGCCCCTTTAACAACGCAGTGCTGTACGCTCAGGCCGTGCTCAGAAAATTTTCCGCAGGCACTAGATGCGATTCTTCATACGGAGGTGTCAAATATCGTGTTTTAGTCGCGATGCGCTTAAGGTAACCGGCGAACGTTCCATGCGACGCACGATGCCTAAACGAGTCGACCAAGTAGCAGAGTTCCCGTTGTCGCGCAAGATTGACAACCGTCCAACGTATACAACGCCTACGTGACGGCATTCCCCTCGAAAGCCAAGTGCCCCGACAAAAGGAAGTCATCCAGCAACAGACCATAGCCCCGATAGATACGTTCCAACGCGTTCAAAAAGAACATTGGGTTAAGAAACGTACCGCAAAACCGAGGTACGTTTCGTATTATATTTGAGGCCTGCGTTACAGCGCTGAGTTTCGTGGTAAAAATTACCCGATACTGAAGGCAACGGGTTGAGCAATGTCTTAACATGATTGTGATTGTAATTATTACATTGATTATTATAATGATTGTAGAGCAGCAACCATCCCTATTCCATTCATAGTGGTGGGGTTGCCTGCTGCTGCAGTTAGCATCAAGGTACGTTTTCCCTTCATCATCGCGAAGGTTAGCGCCGGGACAAGCTTCAACTGTACTAACTCTAATAGCCGTGCTGGCATTTGCAGAATGATCATCCCGAAAATAATCTTTATAAATCGGCTTGTTATCGACAGTTGGACGTGACGATGTTGGAGAGATGCTACTGTTTCCTAAGTACGGTGGTTATAATTCTGTGTGTTATCGTCGTGAAAATAAACAACACGTTCCGTATTGCTGTTTTTAAGGTTATGATTAAGGTTATCACGTACCTGCCCAAATACCATATTTCATCCCACTTGGTTGCTTGATCTCCCCGCAATTCTGTTCTCGGAAACACCTCCCCCCGACCCCTCCCCAACACACACACACACACACACACACACACACACACACACACACACACACACACACACACACACGCACACACATCACAACAAAAATCAAATTTTTCGGACTCAGCGAGATTCGTGGACATCAGTCGAAAACCCGACTTCGATAATTCGACCAATCACCTAGATTGTAGATGGAGTATGGCTATTGCCACTGAACTTAGACCGCGCGGATTGGCCCATAGTACTCCTCGTCGATCAGCTTACTGGTACATCCACTCGCCTAGGTCGATCCACCGCAGTAGAGTACTGAGCGGTAAGCTGCCAACAGGACATGTTGGTGGTGCCCCTAGTAGGCCTAGCCTCTGAGCGGACCTCTGGCGGAATAAATCCACACATATCCACAATATCAAGTCGCCGTTAGCGTATGCGGGAAGACTGGCGCCATTCTCACAATGGGCTGCTGTGAATAGTATTGCGCGCGGCTGGTAGCTTCAAATAAGCTTAGTCTGCCTGACTAAGGGTCGGCAGCTAGTTATGTAGTTCAGCAGAGTTAACCAGTATTAAAGTTGTAACAAAACACCGCAGTCGAGGAAATTAAGTGCTCCCTGCCGAGCGTCAGATTTTGTGGTAGACCACCCAAAAATGATTAAGGATAAAGGTTGTGTGAGTCAAAGAATGTGTAACAAATTAATGCCACAAATGCTTCTAGCCTAAAAACTAGACAGGGGAATTAGAACCATGACGAACCACAGATATCAAATACGAGACAGAACAGAACTAATACCTAAACGGCAAGCACACGTCTTGAAATTAATCAATGGCGATATTGAAGCCAAGAGCACGTTCAGTCATAGGGACCAAACAGTTAGAAACGATGCTACACAATGGCGATCAGCTCACCGGAAGACGGACAGCAGCGTGAGCATTCGCGACTGGACGGATAAACGCGAGCCCTTATCTCGCGAGTGAACAACGAGTTGCCTATAGTTTGGCACCAAGAATGTATACTCCGGCTCAAGGTGTATGGTAATACTGACGACGGTAACTAGTCTTTAGTGCCAGGGGCACGTATAAATTCCCAGAAGCCGAATATACTTGTAGCTCATTAAGGCACACCAAGGGTCCTTGCACTCACGAGGCGAGTTATCTGGGTTCTCCAAGAATGAAAAAATATGAGACGTTCACTATAAACTAATAACAACCGGTCATTACTGTGGGGTGCGTTAATCACACAAATACACAATAATAAAGTTCATGAATAATCACAGTTTTATATTTTTAAAATTTGCTTTCATAATAAAGCCATTCTAGTACTGAAAGCGGTTCGTTAAGGCATCTATCCATCTATATCTATTATATACAATGCTTTAAGATTTTCTTAAGAGACAGTTCTAGATGGAAAATTGGAGGCAGAATAGGATAGACAAAGCTAGCAATATACTTTTTAAAGCAAAAATGACGGAA
>JARJEB010021916.1:0-33382 GCA_030264535.1 Liometoxenus newtonarum | reverse complement strand
ATTAAGTGATGCGGAAAAGTCATACTATGGTAACAAAACAAGAAACTGTGCTGAAAAGTGGCAAACTTGTCACTTTTCTTTGTCACATGGCAAGTGTCTGCGTCAGTGTCATGACAGTTTGTGTCAAAATCGTTTTAGAAACATTTTATTTATGTTCCGATGAAAAAATGTGACCGAAGGAAAAGTAGTGTACCTAACGCGATTGGAAAACATTCACTTTCACACTCGCGCTATGTGCAGCACTCGATTTCGTCTCGTGCTTCAAATTATCGCGCTCGTGAGAAATTGAATACTTTCCAGTCTTGTTAGGTAAACTCGAGGGTAAACTACTATTTCATATGACCACAATGAAATGGCACACTTTCTCCATAGGTTAGTTAGCTAGAAATTTGACATTTGCTCACAGTCAACCCAAATTCTAGTAATGCTGTAAAGTCATAACTATGGTAATAAAACAAGAATCTATGCGGAAAAGTGACAAACTGATCACTTTTCCGCAAGTGTCAGTGTCATGACAGGTTTGTGTCAAAATCGTTTTATGTCGCATTTTATTAATGTTCCGATGAAAAAATGTGGCTGAAGGAAAAGCAGTGTACCTAACGCGATTTGAAAACATTCACTTTCACACTCACGCGATTTGCAGGACTCGATTTCGTCTCGTGAGAAATTGAATACTTTCCAAACTTGTTAAGTAAACTACTATTTTTTTCATTCTCAACTTAATATATTTATATACGAATATATCACACTTTTTCCTGGATGTTTTAACCACTTTTATTTTAGGGAATTGATGAAGACGTAATTGAACCATATAATTCAACATACATTGAGCAAGCTGCAAAATTTATCCCAGAAAAGTATCAACACCTTCGATTTTACAAAGATATAATGAATTCCTACCCAGCAGAAATTATGAAATGTTACTCTACGTCAATGAGACTCTTTTTACTCGAATACGCACTTCAAGATCCCTACGAATGGCGACGGCTACGCATTCAGACCAAACCAGCACATTATCCAATTCTGGTTATACGAAGTCCGGTCCCTTGGCATACTAGTTACAACCTTGCAAAACAATTTATGGAAAGACACTACTTCTGTTCCAATCCTGTAATATTGCAAATGCGTAAGCTCTGGCAAGATAAATACGAAGATATGTACATTTTGCCCATCGATCAACTGGAGGGCGAATTTAAATTTCCACTAGATCTGCAGGCATTGAATATTAGATGTACCGAATTGTGCGATAATAGCAGAAAACTCATTGTCGAAGATTATATGCGCTCATGTGCTGATTTGTTATTGTCAATGAAGTGGGCTTGGATGGATATAGTACCCATAGATGGTTACGCAACCACTGATTTGATCGAACACTTTTTTGGATGCGTTGCTTCCTTGATGTCGTTAATGACTCGAAGTTTACTTATGAAGAGTTTGAATCACGTTTTAGATTTTATTTGGAAATTCAGAGAGGGAAATGATTTTGGCCCCGTATATCATGACCTCATGCTGATAAATATGCCAATGGTGCAAGTTGTTGCCAGAGCGATACCAGGAACTTGTGAAATTAGATTGCATCCATCAATGACTGACATGGAAAGCATTCTTACAGGATTCTTAAATAAAATTATGAATGTCAATAAGAATATTCCACGCATAGAAACTTTAATGTTTCCCGAACTTGACTCGGAGCCGAAAACCTATTTGCATTGGGTCAAGGAAAGCGAACAAGTTGTGATTGACATTTTCAACGGAGTCCAGGAATGTTTCCTTCCAAATTCTATCGGTTGCGATAACTACTTAAAACTATATGAGGACTATTGCTATATTCTTAATGGTGAGGCAGATCGCAGTTTGGTGGAGTTCATGAGTCAAGAACCTTTTCCATATCTCAAGGATTTTGCACGTCGCATTGATAAGTATCAAGCAATCAAAAAGGAACTTGTCTTCCTTCGACGATCAATTCCATTAAACATGGTCAGCTTGGAATGCGCAGAGCTGAATGATTGCATGTATAAGATCATTGACAATTTGAGAATGACTATTGTCAACTATTTTGTTGATAAAAGTCATATTCACAATCGCGCAATTTGCGATTTGTTTGATGAGATGTCCCAAAAAGTGTCGGAAACGCCCGAAACGGTTGCCGAATTAGTTGATTTAATGAATTATGTTATTGAATGTCGCGATGTAACAATGTTCAATATACGTGAAAAGATTCGCGAGACTGCCGAAAATTTAAGCTTCTTGATGCAGTATGCAATTCTGAGTCAAGAGGATATTCAGCTGAATGTTCGTGTTTTCGTATGGCCCAAAGATATGGAGAATGTAATTGAATTAGCGTTGCAAAGATTAAACATGAAACGAGATCAAGCTGAAGCTGTTCTCAAGTCAAAACGGCAAATCTTCGAGAACAAGTTGAAGAAACATGAGAAACAAGTGCACGCCTTTAAGAAGAAGGATCCAGCAATGCTAACAATGGAAGAAATGTTAGAAAATACGGATGCGGTCGAAAAGCTTTCACAAAAACTCCAAGAGGACAAAGAAGAAGCCGAGCAAATTAATGCTGAAGAACAATTACTTGACTTTGATCCTTCACCGTTCACTAATTTATATCTGATGATGGCTAGCCTTGATCCTTATGATAAATTATGGCATACAGTGCTTTCATTCCATGAACATTACGAAACTTGGTACTATGGTCCATTCCAAGTACTTGACGCAGATGTAATATGCGAAGAGGTCGAAGATATGTGGCGAGTTTTGTATAAACTTGGTAAAACCTTGCATGACAATGCAGGTGCTAGGAGAATTGCTGAAATGGTCAGGGCAAAAGTTGAAAAGTTCCGGCATGTCATTCCAGTGCTACAGACAATTTGTAATAAGGGTCTGCAAGAACGTCATTGGAATCAAATTCGGGCAGTGATGGGTGTCAAACTGGTTCTGAACAAGGATTCATCATTGAATGACATGATTGATGCTGGCATGTTGACATTTGTTTCGCAATTAGAGGAAATAAGCGCGTCTGCTACCAAGGAGTATGCACTTGAGAGTAATTTGAAGAAGATGAAGGAGGAATGGGTGGATGTGTGCTTCGAGTTGGTTCCATACAGAGAGACTGGTGTCTCTATCTTGGCTGCTGTTGATGATATTCAGGTTCTTTTGGATGATCATATTCTGAAGGCTCAGACCATGAGGGGATCACCCTATGTGAGACCATTTGAAGAGGAAATGATTGCATGGGAGGAAAAGCTAATTGGAATGCAGGATATATTAGAGCAGTGGTTAATTGTAATAGCAACTTAAATTTTGTACGTACTTTAGCAAGTTTCTAATTTTAATCATCATTTCTGTGCAGTGCCAATCAACATGGATGTACTTGGAACCCATATTCAGTTCCGAAGATATAATGCGCCAAATGCCCACCGAAGCAAGAAACTTCAAAGCTGTTGATCGTAATTGGCGGATGATACAACAAAATACTATAGCGGACACCCACGTTATTGAAGCTACAAATTATCCGGCAATGTTATCTGTCCTAAAAGAGAATAATGGGCTTCTTGATGAAATCCAAAAAGGCTTGAACAATTACCTCGAGAAAAAACGTCTTTTCTTCCCGCGCTTTTTCTTCTTATCTAATGATGAACTATTAGAAATTCTATCCGAAACCAAAGATCCTTTACGTGTGCAACCCCATTTGAAGAAATGCTTCGAAGGTATCAATTTGCTAAAGTTCATTGAGAGTGAAGAAATCGTCGGAATGATCAGTGCCGAAAAAGAATTTGTACCATTTAGTGGACGAATTCATCCACAAGAAGCAAAAGGTATGGTCGAAAAATGGCTAGTCCAAGTTGAACATTTGATGATCCAATCAATGAAGGACATTGTTACCAACTCATTACGTTCATATACGAATAGTGAACGACCTGAGTGGATACTTAGTTGGCCGGGACAGGTGGTTCAATGTGTAAATTGCATCGTGTGGACACGCGATGTAACAAAATCCATTGTTGAGAAAACTTTAAAGGAAAGAGTTAACATTTGCACCTCACAAATTGAACAGTCTGTGCAATTGGTGCAAGGAAAACTGGAACCAGGCAATCAGATAACAATTGAAGCACTCATTGTCATTGATGTCCATGGTAATAATTCAGTGTTAATATAGTGATGGCATTTGCACCGGGTGCAATGATAAATGCACCGAATGCACCAATTGGGTGCATTCCTAAGATTCACATAATTTAAAATTTTAAGGTTATGGCGGGAATTTGATTGCACCCGATGCAAACGGGTGCAAATCGTGTTTATTTGCACCGGTGCAAACCTGCATGCCATCACTGGACTGTTAATGTAGTTTCTCCCCTATATTCAACTAAAATGAATCAGTTTGTCTCACTTCTGCTCTTGTTTTTATACAGGACGGGATATTGTAAGAACTTTAAAGGAAAATAAAGTTGACGCAGTTGCGGACTTTCAATGGATTTCCCAATTACGTTATTACTGGATGGAGTATGTAGTCTCAGCATGCATGATAACCACTGACGTAGCATACGGTTTCGAATATTTAGGCAATACAGGACGCCTAGTCGCCACTCCGTTAACCGATCGTTGCTACCGTACCTTAATGGGCGCATTGAAACTTCATCTCGGTGGAGCTCCCGAAGGTCCAGCCGGAACTGGAAAAACTGAAACAGTTAAAGATTTGGCAAAGGCCGTTGCCAAGAAATGTGTAGTCTTTAACTGTTCTGATGGCTTAGATTACAAGGCACTTGGAAAGTTTTTTAAAGGTTTAGCGCAAGCCGGTTCGTGGGCATGTTTTGATGAATTTAACAGAATTGAATTGGAAGTTCTCTCGGTGGTGGCTCAACAAATATTATGCATTCAAATGGCGGTCAGTGCCAAATTAGAAAAGTTTGTCTTTGAAGGTACTGAACTGTCTTTGGATCCAACGTGCAGCGTTTTCATTACCATGAATCCTGGTTATGCCGGCCGTCAGGAGTTACCTGACAATTTGAAGGTGCTTTTTAGGACTGTTGCTATGATGGTACCCGATTACGCCATGATCGGGGAAATTTCCTTGTATTCTTATGGTTTTATAACGGCCGCATCATTAGCTCAAAAGATTGTGCACACTTATAAGTTGTGTTCGGAGCAATTATCTTCACAAAATCATTATGACTATGGTATGAGAGCTGTTAAGTCTGTTCTTTTAGCTGCAGGTGCTTTAAAGAGACAGTACCAGGAATCAGAGGAAGCGCAACTTGTACTCAGGGCTATCATTGATGTTAATTTGCCGAAATTTTTAGCACAGGTATACTAGGTTTTTATGTATACACCAGTCATTGCATTTGCACCGGGTGCAATCGTTTATGCACACAATGCACCGGGTGCAATGATTGAATGCACCGAATGCATCTAATTGGTGCATTCGGTCCAATCATTTGATTGCACCGGGTGCAATCGGAAGTACTGCCAATAAGGTTCAAATAAGTTTAAATTTTACGGTAGGTAATGGTGGGAATCTGATTGCACCCTCAGAGTGCACCCGGTGCAAACGGGTGCAAACCTTGTTTATTTACACCGGTGCAAACTGATATGCCATCCCTGGTGTACAGTAAAAAGTTCTTTCTACCAAGTATACTTTCTTTTGTCCAGGACGTGCCATTGTTTCAAGGAATCTACTCCGATTTATTCCCAGGCGTTGAACTACCAAATTTTGATCGTGGTGATCTAATCCAATGTCTTCATGTCATACTCAAGCAAAAGAATTTGCAGCCAACCCCATTCTTTGTCAATAAAACAATGCAAATATATGAGATGATTTTGGTAAGGCATGGTTTAATGGTTGTTGGTGAACCTATGGGTGGTAAAACATGTGCTTATCAGGTATATCAATATCATATTGACTATGCTTTATATTGATAAAACGAAAAAATTAATTACAGTCCTTGGGAGATGCTTTGGGTCTTTTATCAGCAGAAAAAAGTGCAAAGCTTCATGAATTCCGCGTTATTTATCGCATAATAAATCCAAAAGCTATAACAATGGGGCAACTGTATGGACAATTTGATCCTGCTTCTCACGAATGGACTGATGGCGTTTTGGCTACCACATTTAGAGAGTACGCAAATTCGCTATCAACCGATAGAAAATGGATTTTATTTGATGGTCCTGTTGATGCTGTTTGGATCGAAAATATGAATACAGTTTTGGATGATAATAAGAAATTGTGTTTGATGTCAGGCGAAATTATTCAAGTATTCACATTCAGAAATACATATTTATTAAGATATAAGAAACAAATATTTTTATCCTTAGATGACCAACAAGATGAATTTAATCTTTGAACCAGCAGATTTGGAGCAAGCATCGCCAGCCACAGTAAGTCGTTGCGGTATGATTTATATAGAACCTCAATTATTAGGTTGGGAACCACTGTTGGCCTCATACTCAATTAACTTGGAAAAGATATTTTTGGCAGAGCAAATGGAATTAATCATTGACTTAATTCAGTGGCTAGTACCACCATGTCATTATGAAATAACTCATAATTGTCGGCAATTTACCGACACATCCATCAATCATTTATTTTTCGTAAGTTCGTTTGTTCTTTCTTTATTTAGGTTGAATTTTGCTCATATTTTTAGTCATTTACTCGTCTATTATCAATAATGTTACAAAACGAAACTCAAGTTAGCACAATTTGGCTGCAATGTATTACTATTTTCTGCATGGCTTGGGGATTAGGTGCTTTGCTAACATCCGAAGGTCGAAAAGTGTTTGATGTTTTCTACAGAAAAATTCTTAATGGCGACAATAAGGAGCATCCAAAACCGAAGACATTTAAACTGACCAAAGCGCAACTGTTTCCGGAAAGGTCTAATGTTTTCGAATGGTATTATGATAAAAAGAACAATGGCACATGGGTCAATTGGATCGATACAGTCGATAAAATTCAGCAAATACCTCCAAATGCCAAAGTTGCAAAATTGATAATTCAGACAAACGAATCATGTTGTCAGCAGTATTTCCTAAGGAGCTGTTTAGACTTTGAAATACCTATACTATTTGTTGGCCCTACAGGTACTGGCAAATCTGCTATTGTTTTAGATCACTTGGTAAGCTTGCCAAAAGAAAAGTATTTGGCCAATGTTATCAATTTTAGTGCTAGGACCAGTTCTGTCATGGTAATGTATCTAGACATCATACTTATAGATACTATTCATTAGCTAAATTTTTGATTCAACAACATTTTCCAGACACAAGAAGTGATCATGTCAAAATTGGATAAACGCAGACGCGGCGTATATGGTCCAGCAATGGGTAAAAAGTGTGTCTTGTTCGTGGATGATTTAGGCATGCCACAAAAGGAGCAGTGGGGTGCACAACCTCCTGTTGAATTACTTAGGCAATTGATTGATCATGGGTACTGGTTTGATAAGGATACAAGTGTCTTGCAACTAATTGATTTGGTAATAGTTCTTCCCAGTGATGGCAAGCCGGTTTGCACCGGTGCAAATAAACACGATTTGCACCCGTTTCCACCGGGTGCAATGAAACATTTGCACCATGAGGTGCATAAACGTTTTGCACCCGGTGCAAATGCCATCACTGGTTCTTTCTTTTTTTGTTATCAAAATTTGAAGTATAAAGTTGCAAAAATTGTCATTTTTGAATTTAGTTATTTGTGGGAGCAATGGGTAAACCAGGAGGTGGTGCTAATATGGTAACTGGAAGATTTCTACGCCATATGCTGATAATATGTACAGATTCCTTTGAAGATGCCACACTATCAAAAATATTTTGTACAATAATGGACTGGCATTTTGCCAAAGGATATCCAGATAACATATCACGTTTGACAAAAATGACTGTCGCCGCTACAATGGACGTGTTCAAAGACGCAATTGAGACGTTCTTGCCCACACCAGCAAAGTCCCATTATACTTTTTCCTTGCGAGATTTTGCTCGAGTAATTACAGGTGTCTTAATGATTCCTCCAAATCGTATGCAAGAGCCCGATAAACTAATTCGTTTGTGGGTGCATGAAACGTACCGTGTGTTCCATGATCGACTAATCGACGAAGACGACAAGTATTAACATCAGTGATGGCAAGCCGGTTTGCACCGGTGCAATCAAACGTTTGCACCCTAAGGGTGCAATCAGATTCCCGCCATAACCGTAAAATTTAAAATTATTTGCATCTGAAGAATGTTATTGGTGAATAACATACCGTCCACCCATTTGGTGGATTCGGTGCATTCATCATTGCATCCGGTGCATTGCTTCGGATATCCCACTGCAAACCTGCCAAAGTATTGCGAACTACTCAGAGTACGTAGAATGATATATCGTATATCGAACGCATAAAATGGGTCCAAGTCCAAACGATTGCACCCGTGCTTTGGGTGCATAAACGTTTGCACCCGGTGCAAATGCCATCCACTGGTTAACATTGTTCGTGTAACACAATTCAGCATTGAATTTTGTTTATTTTATTATTTTAGGAATTCCCTATTTGAAATCGTTAAACGAGGGTGCTACAATTCACTTCGTCAACAAGTAGACAAACTTTTAGCCCATTTGGTATCCGAAGAAGGAGAAAAAGTGTCTGGAGAACATATACGTAATTTGTTCTTTGGAAATTACATGGAACCCGATGCAGAGACAAAGATTTATGAAGAAATCACTGATTTAGATGAGCTCACGGAAAAGATGGAGTACTATTTGAATGAGTACAACATGGTATCCAAGTCGCCGATGAATTTGGTTATGTTTAAATTTGCCATAGAGCATGTTTCGCGTGTATCACGAGTTCTGCAGCAGGAAAACGGACATATGCTGTTAGTGGGTATTGGTGGCAGTGGAAGACATTCGGCTGTGAAGTTGTCTACTTCAATGGCAGAATTTCGATTGTACGAAATTGAAATTTCTCGTAGTTATGGCATGCCTGAATGGCGTGATGATCTAAAGTCTCTACTATTACGAGTTGGCATTGATGGCAAACCAATGGTATTTCTCTTTTCCGATACGCAAATATCAAGTGAGTCTTTCACAGAAGACATTAATATGGTGCTCAATACAGGGGACGTCCCAAATTTATATCAGCCCGAGGAAAAGGCTGAAATTTTAGAAAAAATGCAAACTGCTCTTCGAGATAGTGGCCGTAAAATTGACAGTACCCCATTGGCTTTATACAACTTTTTCATTGAAAGAATTAAATTCAATTTACACATCGCATTGTGTATGAGTCCAATTGGTGATGCATTCCGGACTCGAGTCCGTATGTTTCCTTCATTAATCAACTGTTGTACAATCGATTGGTTTCTAAAGTGGCCTGATGATGCTCTCGAAAAAGTTGCGACCATGTTCTTGGCACAAATGGATATTGGTGAGAATTACGTTGAGTCATGCATGCTGGTTTGCAAGAGGTTCCATGTCAGCGTTCAACAAGCCTCCGATGATTTCTATTTGGAGCAAAAACGCAAAACTTATATTACTCCAACATCATATTTGGAACTGATTTATTTATTCAAGAAGATGTACTATTATAAAGTTGATAAGATAACATTAGGTCGCAATAGATATGAGACCGGTTTGGAGAAATTAGATTTTGCTGCTGGGCAAGTGAGTGTAATGCAAGATGAGTTGCATGCTCTGCAACCGAAGCTAGTGATAGCTTCAGAGAAAACGGAAAGACTGATGATAAAAATTGAGCAAGACACAGTAATCGTAGAAAAACAAAAAGAGATCGTTGGTGCTGATGAAGCATTAGCAAATGAAGCAGCAGCAGCGGCACAAGCCATCAAGGACGATTGCGAATCAGATCTGGCGGAAGCCATTCCAGCTCTTGAAGCTGCAATTGATGCATTGAATACATTAAAACCATCTGATATAACCTTAGTCAAATCAATGAAAAATCCACCTTCCGCTGTAAAATTGGTAATGGAAGCTGTCTGTGTCATGAAAGGTGTGAAACCTGATAGGAAACCCGATGCATCTGGATTTATGGTTGAAGATTATTGGGGACCATCATTGAAGTTGCTCAGCGATATGAAGTTCTTAGATAGTTTGAAGACGTACAACAAGGATAATATACCTGCAGCAGTTATGAAGCGAATAAGGGAACGATATGTTCCTGATCGGGAATTTGAACCCAACTATGTCAAGAATGTGTCAACTGCTTGTGAAGGGTTATGTAAGTGGGTGCGTGCATTAGATATTTACGATCGGGTCATTAAGATTGTAGCACCTAAAAAGGCAAATTTGGAAGAGGCAGAAGGTGAACTTGCTTCCCAAATGGAAACCTTAAATAAGAAACGCGCTCAGTTACAAGAAGTCACTGACAAACTGCAAGCACTTAATGATGAATTTGCTGCAGAGACTAAAAAGAAGAAGGAACTAGAAGATAACATTGAATTGTGCTCGCAGAAACTGGATCGTGCCGAAAAACTGATCGGAGGACTGGGCGGTGAGAAAACGAGATGGTCTCAGGCTGCAGTTGCATTGCACGCTTTATTGGGCAATGTCATCGGAGATGTGTTGTTATCTTCTGGTGTTATTTCCTATTTGGGTGCTTTTACCATAGGTTATCGCCAGACATTGATAAAGGAATGGAACCTTTTATGCGTGGAATTATGTATTCCATGTTCTGCAACATTTTCATTAGTTACCACAATGGGCGAACCAGTTGTAATACGTGCATGGAACATTGACGGCCTCCCAGTTGATAATTACAGTATTGAAAATGGTATTATCGCGACAAAAGCGAGAAGATGGCCGTTGATGATTGATCCCCAAGGGCCAGCCAATAAATGGGTTAAGAACATGGAGAAACACAACCGACTCTCTATCATTAAACTGACAGACTCCAACTATATTCGAATACTTGAAAATGCCATTACATATGGACTCCCCGTTCTGTTGGAAAATATTGCTGAAGATATTGATGCAGTACTGGACCCAATACTGGTCAAGAATATCTTTAAAACTCAAGGCGTATGGTATCTGAAGTTAGGTGACAATGTTCTCGAATATAATTTCGACTTCCGATTTTATATTACAACCAGACTAAGAAATCCGCATTATCTACCTGAAGTGGCTGTTAAAGTCTCTTTGCTAAATTTTATGATAACACAACAAGGTCTTCAGGATCAATTGTTAGGCATCGTAGTTGCCAAAGATTGTCCAGATCTTGAAGAGAAGAAGAACACGATGATCGTTGAAGGTGCAAACAATAAGAAACTGCTTAAAGAGATTGAAGATAAGATTTTAGAAGTTTTGAGTACTTCTGAGGGGAATATTCTTGAGGATGAAACTGCAATCAAGATATTATCCTCGAGTAAGGTTCTCAGTGCGGATATTCAAGAGAAACAAAAGATTGCTGCTATCACTGAAAAGGAAATTGACGATGCTAGAAATCTGTATGTGCCAGTATCGAAACACTCGTCTGTTTTATTCTTTTGCATATCAGATATGGCCAACATTGATCCCATGTACCAATATTCTCTTGGATGGTTTATCAACCTGTACAATCAATCGATCCTTAACAGTCCTAAGAATGAGGTTTTAAGCATACGTATTGAGACTCTCAATAGCTACTTTACGAATAGCATTTATCGAAATATTTGTCGTTCATTGTTTGAGAAAGACAAGTTGATATTTTCGTTTGTTCTAACAGTTGGAATCAGAAGATCCCAGGTGAGATAGCATCTCTAGAACCAGGAGCGGATTGAACTATGAAATCGGCCCGGTGGATTTAAGAACAGCGGCCCTTTAATATGAAAATAAAATTTAAAAAATGCGGGCCTCCCTCATAAAAAAGCAGCCCTCATTGAGCCCCAAACCACCGGTCTTTCGGGGAACAGCCCGATCGCCTGGTGACTCGGTCCGCCCCTGTCTAGAAGTAACATAGTTCTGTTGTTGTGTTCCATAGTTCCATTATAAGGATTGGGAATTGTTTTTTTTAGTTATCCTTATGCTTTATTTATTTTTATATTTTTCTATACTATAGTTTCCCCCCTTCCTAGGGCATCCTCAGTATTTTGTCTGTTTTTAACATTTTTAACGTATAGCAGCGAAGCAAGGACTAACAAACCACCAAAATCGCAACAAATAGAACACAATTCTGAGGATGCTGTAGGAAAGGGCGAAACTATAATATAGAGAAATAAATAAAGCAGTGATGGCAAGCCGGTTTGCACCGTTGTAAATAAACAGGGTTTGCACCGGGTGCAATCAAACGTTTGCACTCTGAGGGTGCAATCAGATTGCCGCAATAACCTTAAAATTTAAAATTATTTGAATCTTATTTGCAAATTACACTCCATCCAACCGAATGCACCAATTGAGTGCATTCGGTGCATTCATCATTGCACCCGGTGCATTGATATGCCACTGTAAACTACTCAGCTTAGTTCCGACCTGCTGAAAGTAGTTAAGAACTAGTCAGAGTAGTTAAGAGTGACATATCGAACGCATAAAATGGGTACAGACAATTGCATTCACTCATTGCACCCGGTGTTTTTGGTGCATAAACGTTTTGCACGTGCAAATGCCATCATTGAAATAGAGCATAAGGGTAACTAAACAAACCAAAACACATAACATAGTTTTGTTGATTGACTTTTTGATGCATTAATTATTTTAATTATTCAGAGTTTGTTGAATGAAGAAATCTTGACCTTCTTGTTAACTGGGGGTGTTACACTTTCGAATCCAATACCAAATCCAGCTCCTCAATGGTTAACGGATAAAGCTTGGTCAGAAATTGTCAGGGCATCAAATTTGCCTGGGTAACTCTCCTATAATTCTTACCTAATTAGAGTACATAATATTTTATTATTATTATTATTATTATGCGCAGATTGAATGGTTTTCATGAAAATGTTACGGCAAATCTTAAAGATTGGAAAAGTTTTTACGATAGTCCTAATCCACAAGATCGAGAATTTCCACATCATTTTCGTGAACAAAAAAAACTTAATAGATTGGTCATAATAAGATGTATTCGACCAGATAAAATAGTTCCAGCAGTACAGGTATTAGACAATTGAAAAATATGATTTTTACAAAGAAGTGATGGCAAGCCGGTTCGCACCGGTGCAAATAAACAGGGTTTGCACCTGTTTGCACCGGGTGCAATCAAACGTTTGCACCTTATGAATCTTATTGGCGAATTGCTCGCCATCCAACTCTTGCACCGATTGCACCAAACTATTCAGAGTAGTTCCGACCTGCTCAAAGTTGTTGCGAACTACTCAGAGTAGTTAGAGTGAGACATCGAACGCAAACACCCGGTGCAAATCAAATAATTGCACTGAATGCATCCAATTGGTGTATTCGGAGCATTCAATCATTGCACCTGGTGCAAATGCCATCACTGTTAGAAAGTAAAAAGTCCTTATTTGCATTTTCAGCAATATATCGTTGACGAAATGGGTCAAGCATACCTGGAACCACCACAATTCAATTTGGAAGAATCTTATGCCGATAGCCATAATTGTTCGCCACTTATTTTTGTCCTCTCTCCAGGATCAGACCCAATGGCTGGATTAATTAGATTTGCTGCGGATAAAGGGATCGACAAAACACAATTAATGACAATATCATTAGGACAAGGTCAAGGACCCATTGCATCACAAATGATTAACACGGCATTGGAAACAGGGCAATGGGTTGTTTTGCAAAATTGTCACTTGGCGGAAAGTTGGATGCGAGAATTGGATCGAATTTGCGACGAAGTTATTATACCCGAGATGGCCAACAAAACTTTTAGATTGTGGCTCACTAGTTATCCCAGTAGGGCTTTCCCAGTGTCAATTTTACAGAACGGTAAGTAATTTTTTGCTTGAATTAAGTACTTAATTCGTTTAAGTACTTATAAGTCGGTTTCCAGGTGTTAAGATGACTAATGAAGCACCAAAGGGATTAAAACTAAATATATTGCGCTCATATACATCCGATCCCATTTCGGATAAAAATTTCTTCAATTCGGTGCCCAACTGGCACGCATGGCAAACGCTTTTGTTTTCTTTGTGTTTCTTCCATGCTTTAGTACAAGAACGTCGGAAATTCGGTCCTTTGGGTTGGAATATTCCTTATGAATTCAACGAATCTGACTTGCGCATTTGTGTGTTGCAACTACAAATGTTTCTAATTGATTATTCAGAAGTACCATTTGAGGCGTTAACTTACCTCACAGGAGAATGCAATTACGGAGGACGTGTGACTGATGATAAGGACCGAAGACTTTTAGCATCAATCTTATCAATATTTTATTGTTCACATACTGTGTATTCTGCTTTATACCCCTTCTCGCCAAGTGGTACTTATTATGTACCACAGGATACTTCTTATGAAGGCATCATAGGATACATAAAAAGCCTTCCTTTAATTCCACAGCCGGAAGTATTTGGTTTGCATGAAAATGCAGATATTACAAAGGACAATCAAGAAACTCTGATTTTATTAAATGGCGTATTACTGACGCAAACGCAAATTGTTGCTGGAGGACCTGGTGGAGATACCGAAATGCTAGTCATTGATCTAGCAAATAGAATGTTGAGTCAACTACCAAAACAATTCGATATTGAATTTGTTTCTCACAAATATCCAGTTTTATATGACAATTCAATGAATACGGTTTTAAAACAAGAATTGATACGATTCAATCGATTGACGCGAGTTATACGTCAATCATTAGCGGATGTGATAAAAGCTATTAAAGGATTAGTTATAATGTCCGCTGAGTTGGAAGAATTATTCTATTCATTGGTGATTGGAAAAATACCATCCAGTTGGGCTGAGAAGAGCTATCCGAGTTTGAAACCTTTGGGTTCATTTATCAATGATTTACTAGCAAGGCTGGAATTTCTTCAGACATGGATCGAGAATGGACCTCCAATCGTTTTCTGGCTATCGGGATTTTATTTTACTCAATCGTTCCTCACAGGTGTGCTGCAAAACTTCTCCAGGAAGAGACATTATCCTATTGATCATGTTGCATTTGACTTCTTTGTTACTAACTTTGAAACAGATGTACCAGAAAGTCCAGAGATAGGCATCTATTATAAGGTAATAATTATTAATTAACTGGTTTTTGTGTTCCATTATAAGAATTAAACTTTTTATATAATTTTTGAATGTTTGTAGATTTCTTATGTGTTATTTTGTAGGAAAAATTATTTCTTTCGACGGGGATCGAACCGGCAACTTATGCATATCTAGTGCAAGCTCTACCAATTGAGGTAGGTTGCGGGTTCGATCCCCGCCGAAAGAAATAATTTTTCATACAAAATAAATACACATAAGAAATATACAAACATTCAAAAATTATATATTATATTCACATCTTGGCGCCCAACGTGGGGCCTGATGATCACCGTTCATGGCTACGTAGTGGTCGTAGAAGATAGTATATTATTCAATGAGTGTATTATTGGGCATTGACGAGTGTCGTAACCATCCGACTGAATTAGAACAATAATACACGAGTTCAATACTATATATACTTTATCCACGACTATTCAATTATGTGTCAATATGACATTTAACCGATATAACCTCCAAATTATTTTGTTTGGTTCGATGGAATTATGGATACCTAATAAACACGTATCCATGGGATTATGAGTCTATTATTCCATATGGATACGTCATAATACTTGGGTAGTCGTGGATAAAATAATTAATTAGTTAATCACGAAACCATGTGAAAGCTTTACATACACTATTAACGACTATATTATGAAATGACCATTTTATGCAGCTGCTAGAGAATCATCAAGAAGAATTTGCTGAATATGTTCAGGTAAATTTGTCATTTGATCTTATTCCTACCAGCAACAGGTGTAATTGTTTATGAAATTGTTACATGCAGCAATGCAAGGACCAAGAAGACACATCAGTATTAATATCAGTAATGTTTATAACAAATTAACTATCATATAGAGAGAGAGAGAGATATTTCTGACGTAAGTAAAACTTAATTGGAAACATATTTTAGGGTTTATTTTTGGAGGGCGCACGTTGGGATCGAAAAACCCATCAATTGAATGAATCATACCCGAAAATATTATTCGACCTAGTTCCCATAATGTGGTTAAAACCGGAACTTAAAGTTGAGATACCTAACAGAAAATCGTACACTTGCCCAATTTACAAGACCAGTGCAAGACGAGGTACCTTATCAACGACTGGACATTCCACAAATTTCGTTATGTACACAATATTCGATTCAGATCAGAAAGAGAGACATTGGATTAATCGAGGAGTTGCTGCTTTGTGTCAGTTAGATGACTAATATAGTCTCAAAAACTCCATAACAACGTTGTAAGAATTTATATAAAATGCCAATATTTATGGATCCATAAAATATATCAAAATGAAAAACTAGTTCGATTTTTCCCATCATTCTTGCTACCAGTTCATGCCTCTTATCGAATAGAGGACTCCAACAGTTAATTATGTGTCATGAGAGCAAAAAATCGGTGCGTTAAATTCGCACCGCACAACTTTCCGACCATATAGGTACACTACGATTTCATAGAATCGTTCCGCTTAGATTCTGACTTATTTGCAATTTTGTTAAATTAATATCTAACAAACTATGCATCCTACGAAAAACTGTTATAGAAATTGAATATAGAGAATTGAAAGCGCTACAAGAATATATTTTTTTGTTTTTTTCTAGATGCAATATTTATTTAGTTATATGCAAATTTATGTTTTGACATTCAAGTAAAGTGCCCTTCTTTACCGGCCGATTTTGTTTATTTTTACACCAGATTTAGGGAATTTTGGTACCTGCGCAGGTACCAAATTTCATCCCAATACGTTGTTTGGTTTGCCCGCAACACCAAAAACCACTTTTTCGGACGCAGGGAAGCAAGATTCGTAGAGATCCGTCGAAAACCTGACTTTGATATTTTGACCGATCACCTAGCTTTCCTTACTATACCTTCGGTAAGTCGGAAAATAAAAATTGTTTTGCACATTCATTTATTTATAAAAATCAGAATCATAAATAAATGTTATCACTGAAAGTACAAATTATGTCAATTTATAATCAATACATATAGGTTCACGATAAGTGTATTATTTTTCATCAATTCCCGACATTGATAAATTCCATTTTACGAGAACTCAAATATACTTGACTGCGTGTTATAATAGGCACAGCGCGCTACTTTCACAATAATTTTCCATTCATTCATTTTATTACGCTTCTGGCAATAAGTTATGCGTGTTTGTCCGGGCCAATTCTATCAGGATGTAGTCGTACAATATCATTGGTTTCAAGTTTTCGATTCCTGGGTTTTCTGAAGAGAGTGGTTTGCATATCACTCGACAGTTTACGACGTAATGCCTGCAATTCTCGTTCTTTATCTGGCTTGACCTGACCCGTTTTGGTCAAGATTCCAATATTCGATATAATCTTTGGTGGCAATTGTGGTTCAGGTGGTTCGTGACGAATTTTCTTTTGGGTCCTTAATGCAGCTTTTCTTCGTCTTAAGTCAAAGATATTATCATCAATATCCGATTCCAGCAATACTTCCCGTTCGGACTCAATATCACTGTGACTGTGACGTCTCCTTGGCAGAAGAAATGTATCTTTAGGTTTCCTCATCACTAAGCATGCAGTACCTTTTTGGTGTTGATTTAAAATAACTGGTAGTTCTTCTTCAGGGCTTGCAGGAGTTACCATGGATGGCTGGGATTTACGACTACGCATACATCTTTTGTACTTGAAGATATCAATTTCCTTATCTGGTTCGATGTCACTCTCATCCGATGGACAAGCTGGAGTCGATTGCGGTGTTTGCGCCCACATTGGTTTCTCATTTGTGATATAATTGCTTTCTCTGTCATCTTCCGGAGAAATATCCAATAAATTTGTACTGTTCACGGAGGAGTTGTAACATTTTACATCTTGACTGCAAGCTACAATCGTCGAAGCAACAAAGACGGTTGATTTCTGAAGATTTGGCTTTGTTGAAATAGATGATTGTTGTTGTTTTTCCATGCTCGGTTCAATGGAAGTGGGAATGCAGATGGGCTCTGGCGGTAGCTCTGCCTCCGGTTCTGGATCCTGCTCGAGATCCGGTTGCAGGTCTGCCTCGTTTTCTGATGGTTCTGGAGAAAGTTTTAAGTTGTTCTTTGCAATGAATTCGTCAACATTAAAATGTTGAACAGAATCATTACTGCTATTTGCATCAACAATAACCTTCGGTCTGGGACCATCCTCCATTATAGGCATATCAATACCCATTTTCTTGAAGTAATTTTTTATCATTAAAAAGTCCCGTTTCGTTTTACTTTTGACTTTTCTGACTTTGTTTTTGGTATACGGTTGTTTTGACGTCCCTGTTGATTCCACCGTGTTCATTGAGTCTGAACCATCAGAGGCCAACAATAAATGCTTGGCGAAATTATCCAAGTCCTCGTCATTCGAAGGCAAAGGGCTATCAGAGTTTTCTGGTATATCTTCGATTCGAGACGTCGTAGTTAATACAGTTTTCCCACGTAATTTGGCCGGAGGTTTGTTATTAATACCTTCGACAAAACAGTTGATATGTTTTTGATGACTAAGGTTTGAAATGTCACTGGAACTATCAAATAACACACTGGGAGGAGGTTTGACGTCAGCTTTTGGCTCCGATTTCGGTCTGCATTTCTCGGGAGACTTGGAATTTATCCTCCGTGGTATTCCAGTAACACGTCCCTGATGTGGGTGAGGTCCAAAATGGCTGCTCCCGGCCTTTATCGTATTTGTTTCGGCCGTCACCTGTTTTGGACCATTGGCTTCCACTTCTTTATCGGCTGTTGAGCAATTATCAGCTATTAGTTTACCTTTTCTGTTTCTCTTTTCTTTATTAGCGCTGTTCACTCTGTTCAGTTCTTGCAATAACATTTCTAAGCTATTCAAATTTTTGAGTTCCATAAATCCATGCACGTCTTTGGCAACGTAATTCAAGATATTTAAGAAATTTGGCAAATCTGGCATTGCAAATGCTTGTTCGGGATTCTGACACTTGAGAATCTGATTGATAAGCATATGACATTCATTTATGTATCTCAATGAATTTACATAATCTTCAATTATATTTTTACCATTTTCACTCAAGCGATCCTGATTACAACCACACTGACAATCACAACATTTAAGAAATTCCTCCGGCGTGCTCGTGCATTTCGATAGAACAGAATTTTTAAGCGAGGATCTTGAAAAACGGCTTGGCGCGATGTAGCCTGTCGAGTTCATCGTTGTCGGGAAAACGATGTTTCAATATCGAATTCAAATTCAATTTCTTTACATCCTTATACTCTTACTTTTCGGCCTTCGAAGGGACAAACATAGTGGGGAAAATAAAATAAACAAACAATAATGAACAAATAATTGTTTTTATTTCATTTTTTTTTGTCAAATAAACGAACACTTTGATTTCCGAAAAATATTTTCGTTCATATATTTATTTCGCAAAACTTTTTATTTATTGGTATCCAATAGTAACTAATAGATTTCATTTTTGTTGTAATTTCCCGTTTCCTGCGTTCTCCATGCAATTATTTTGTAAAAATAATAAAATAATGTTAAAAATTAATCATTTTAAAGACAATACAATCTAGAAACAAACAATTATCGTAAAGGAAAGTATAAAAAAAAATCGCTTTCGTATATAGAATTACTATTTACATTTTACAAGAACGCTTATTATTACAATTACTTGGAGAAATAGTTTAATAATGTCTGCTTTGTTTGTTATGTTCTGATAATACTTATTTTGTTGTTCCATTTATGTATGTATCGCAATACCAATCAGTTTACAAACCCTTGTCGATTGGTTTATTGAGAGATTTAGGTGGTAATCGAGACGCATGCAGATGTAACGATGCCGGATGCAAAGTTGCTAACGCTGGGGGCGGTTGTCCTAGATGAGAAGGTATCGGGAGAGGTTGGCCGAGATGAGGTTGCCCCAAATGAGGTTGCAGCGGCATTGGTGATGCTAAATGAGGCTGAATTGGATATTGCATGTTGGGAAGAGTTGGGAACGGGTGATGCGATGCTTCGGGCATAGGACGGCAATTTACCGCGCTGAATTGATAGTTCTGATAGAAATTCGGATTGTATATTGGTTTCATACGTGGTGGGAAAATATGAGGCGGCGGCGATCCTGGCGGCGGTGATGGTGGTGGTAAATTATCATCGTCGTTCTCGTCATCATCTTTTTTCTTTGATTTTCGTATAATTTTCACCTGCAAAAAATATATCAGTTATGAAATAAAGAAAATTTCGTAGAAAAAAAGTTAGTACCTTAATCTTCTTTTTGAGTTGTTTTGCTTTCTTGGGCTTCTTTGTTTTGGTGTATCGCTTTTCTTTAGGAATTTTCGAAAATGGTGGTGGAGATGAAAGTTCTTCACCACCTGAAGGCGACGTGCCTTCCCCTGGCAAGACACCATCAGCAAATTTAACGCCCTTCTTTTGTTTATGGATGTGTACATCTTCACGTTTTTGATTCCTGTAAAAATATTATTCCATTTTCATTTGTACCCCCAATAAAACTAATAATTTTATTCAGTGATGGCAAGCCGGTTTGCACCGGTACAAATAAACACGGTTTGCACCGGGTCCAATCAAACGTTTGCACCCTGAGGGCACAATCAGAATAACACGCCAACCAACGGTTGCATCGGTGTATTCAGCATTGCACCCGGTGCATGGCTTCCGATATGCCACTGTGAACTACTCAGAGAACCTGATCAAAGCACTTCCGACCTACTCAGAGTAGTTAGAGTAACATATCGAAAGCATAAAATGGGTGCATGGATTGCACCAAATGCTCCTAATTAGTACATTCGTTGCACCTGGTGTTTTGGGTGTATAAACGTTTGCACCCGGTGCAAATGCCATCACTGATTTCTTTCCTTACTTGTCATGAACAACCAAAATCCCTTTGGAAATTCTAGTACCAGTCGTAACGATCGAAACTGTAGGAAGCTTTTCTCCATCTTCTTCAACTTCATCAGCCACATCAAACAAAAGAGCTTTCTACATGTAAAGCATTAATTAATTGATTTAGATTTAGCTTATGAAAAAATAAAAGATGTAACGAACCTTGATCATTTCTTCCGATTTCATCTTAATTTTCAACTGTTTTCGCTTCTCACGATCTTTTCTCTTCAAGTCCTTTTCCTTCCTACGTCGATCACGTTCTAATCGTCGTTTATCCCTTTCAACTTTACGCTCAGAAGTCTGAATCTGCAGAATTTCTTCAGCTTTCTTTTTATCACAACTTAAATCAACAGCGACTTGTTCCGTGTTATCAGTCGGCAATTCGGTAGTAGGCACAATTTGCAACATATTACCAACAGAAACAAATTTCTGAGAACTATCAACTTGTAATTGTGTTGCGTCTACAATTGGCGCATCCTTCTTCTTATTGGAGACAACCATTTGTTGTTGCTCTGTGGGAACAACTTGCAACACATTGCCAACCTGAAGTACTTTCGTCGACACTCTATTCACATCAACAAGTTGTCGATTATAGTTTTTATAATTTCCGTGATCATAATCATGATTCGGCATATTGACACCGTACTGATCGTAATACATTTGATTGTAATATTGTCCGTGATCAGTTTGGTACGCGTTATCCATTGATTTTGGTGCATCGATACCCAATACTTGATTGATACGATCATCAAGAGGAATACGTTTCGGCGACGCTGAAGTGCCGTCACTATTCATTTTATAAGGCTGATTAAAATAGATAGGCGATTGAGTTGAATTGAAATCACTTCCAACACCACGATTCTGCATCAATTGTTCATCGCTAATTGTCGAATCAGCAACACCACGAATATAACCATCCATTGGCGAGTTAACAGCTGCTGGTGATTTTGGTGGATCATATTCCATCCCCGCAAGCCTGTGTAACGCTTGTGTGATACTCTCATGTTTGCGCTCCTTACTCCTTGACCTTGAATATACTCGACGTGGTGGTGAATTGGAACGTCTTCTGGGCGAACGATCTCGATAACGTGGTGAACGATCGCGTTTCGGTGAATACCTATGTCTTGGAGGTGTTCGTCGACGTGATGGGCTATATCTTGATGGTGAATCTCGATATCTGGGCGAACCATCTCGATATTTTCGATCCCGATAACGATCATCCCTATTCCTAGAGATATCACCATCCCGATGCCGATCTCTATCATAATCCCTATGACGAGGCAAATCAATAGGCCTAGGTGACCTATCACGATGTTTGGGCGATCTATGTCGAGAATCATGCCTTGGGGTTGTATCTCTGCTACTGTCCTTATGCCTAGGGCTCCTTCTCGAATCATGTCTTGGGCTTGCATCTCTGCTACTGTCCTTATGCCTAGGGCTCCTTCTCAAATCATGCCTTGGGCTTGTGTCTCTGCTACTGTCCCTAAGCATAAGCCTAGGACTCCTTCTCGAGTCATGTCTCGGGCTTGTATCTCTGCTACTGTCCTTGTGCTTAGGGCTCCTTCTTCTAGGAGATACTTCCCCCCTATGTCTAGGACTGCCATGATAGCGCGGACTCAATTTTCTATCCAAATCTCTACGTTTCGGACTGATATCTCGATGTGTCGGACTGATATCTCGATGTTTCGGACTTGGTGCCCTTCTTGGACTATCTCGCTTGAGACTTCCATCGCGACTATCCTTATTTCTCGGCGTTGCAGCACTTCGGGGGCTAGAGTCCTTTCTGGGACTGCCATCTTTACGCCTTGGACTGGCATCCCGTCTACGCGGACTTCTGCAGCGATCTCGCTTCGGACTATAACGCCTGATCGCAGGGCTGAGCCGTCTCGGCGGGCTTGCGCCTCTATTACGTTTCGGTGAACTCTCAGAACGTTTCTTACCAGGTGATGGTGATTGTCGTTGCGCTTCTGGTAATGGCGTGTCAATTTCCGGCTTTGGGGTGGGCGGACGGGGAATTTCCGAGGTAACTATTGGTTGCTCCACTTGCGCTGTTGTATTTGTATCTTCATTATCCGAATCTTCGTCTTTAAATAAATTACAACCAACTAACGGATTTTTCTTTGCAAGCACAATTGACGGTATCTTTTTGGGACTCAAATCCAATTTATTCTCTTCCTGAGTGATTGCAGGTGAACTTGTTGAATCTACTTTACATACAGGACTATTTTCAGCGGCAACTTCGGACGAAATTGCTGTAGCAACTTTCTCTGTTTCTTCTTTATCTTTATTTGTTTCAGTTTCTAGAGTCTCTTCTTGTTTTTGTACTTTTTCTTCATTCGAAGATGAACTGCTTTCACTCGAGGAAGAAGAACTGCTTGAACTCGTACTACTGCTACTCGTACTGTAACGATGTTTACGTTGACTTGATTCTTCAATCGAAGAAACTGAGGACATAAATTGTATATACTCATCTTCCAAATTTGGTTTATCAATCATGGGTAGCGTATCATAATTACCCCTTCCGTAAGAATCGACTGCCGGATTGACTTCAAACGAAGTCGTTTGTTTCATATCCGCATCCCAGCTACTTGTGCAATCCAAATCTTCAAATAACAGCGACGCCTTTGTCTCGAGCTTTTCTTTCGGCACTACTATATTCTGACTCCTTGACCAGCTGATATTGATATTCAAAGGCATCTCAAGGGAACGTTGCGTTAACTCTTTAGGTTTCTCGATAACACGCTCAAGTACTTCATATTCTTCATCTTCACTCTCCCACGAATTATTCATCGCCTTTGACGATTGCAGTGCCGAATACTCTTCTTCGCTCTCCCAATGAGATTTGTATTCATTTGTGTCCGGCACTTCAATATCAGATTCAGAAGTAACACTTGTCGAACTCTGCAAAGTGGGGGAATACAATTCTGATGGTTTTGTCTTCAATTTTTCAATTGGAATTTCTTTCAATGGACGTATCTCAGCAATTTCTGTAACGGGATCAAAATGATCAGATAATGATTTACTTTTATTGTCATTTATTTCCGTTTGCTCTGATTGATTTCGTATCTGTTCCAAATTCGCGGTTTCTAATTTTATGTCAGTTTTCCTATCGTCTAGTTGCTCAATGATTGCTGTTTCAATAGATGTTTTAACTACTTTAGAATCTATACAGTCATTTTCGATATTATAAATTTTTGTTGGAGCTAAATTTGTCGAATGATGCGGATGAGGCGGAATACTAGCAGATAATTTCGAATAAGATTTATGATCGATTTCACTAAATCGACTTATTCGTGGTGAAACACCTGTTTTGCAATTGAAACGTTTATCTAATCCTACAGGTTCTTTTAAATGTTCTTTAGCTACATCAACTTCTTTACCTGGCTTTTCTTGTTTATCTTTTGGAGTATCACTCTTCCTACGATGTTCATTTTGATCTTGCACATTTTGAACAGTTTTTGACTTCGATTTCTGCTCCGATTTCGATTTATTGCTACTAGAAGCTGATGTAGTTGAATGTATTGGTTGCGATTTAAGATGTTCGCTCACTTGTTTTTCACTCGAAGTTGCGGACGATTTAGGCTTTCGATCAATTGCTACATTTTCACCTTGACTGCTAACTTCATTTGAACGCGATGGCAAATGATTACTCAAAGACTTATCGTCAATTGTGGAATTGTTCGAGTTGTTATCAGACTTTTGGGAATCAGTTCGTGTTCGCTTCTTTTTATCTTTGACGGATTGATCATCAATTTTATGATGACTTCCTTCAGCATTGGTAGTACTTTTCTTCAGATCACGTCGCGATTCTTTACGCTTATGTTTATCAGTTTTGTGGTGTTTGCTTTTTTCTTCCTTATCATGCTTATTCCGGGACTTTTTCTTCTTGGATTTCTCGCGCTTGCTACTTTTCGATCCCTTTGAATCTTCAGATACATCACTATTGACAGATTCTGCTTCTGGTTGACGTTCTACCAGATAATCCTTGGAATACCAGTTTCTTACGGATGGTGGTTTATGAGGTGCAATTGGTCTAAACATAAGAATTACAAATTGTTTAAGTTAAAATGAAGTAATTACAATATACCGGGTGCTCTAAGTAATCATAGAGTTTTAGTTAAACACGTTGACTTAAGCCTTGAAATATTTTGGGAGCAGAATACAAAAAATGCCTTCCGTCACATTCATAACATGTGTTTCATATTGTCACTTTTTCATCCCAGAATTGAACAAGTTCTTGTTCAGTTTTTCAAGGTCATCAAATTGGATGTGACTTTAATAAGAAATATTTATTGCTTGGCGTGCAAGAAGCACCCAAGAACAAATATTCGTATGTGAATAATACATAACGTATGGTATAACATGATGAAAATCAACTTTAAGGATGGAAAGTGACAATGTGAAACAGAGACTTAAGGCAAAGCTCTCTGTACTAAATTTTTTTCCGGATATTGCAGGATCAGCACCGTCGCCAGGATGGAGCATTGGCTTAACCAAAGCAACTAAAGGGACGCTAATTCATTTTTTTGCCTCAGGGCACGACCAAGTCTGGCGACGGTCCTGTGCAGGATACATAAACATTCACCAGCAATAGAAGAATTTGTATGTGACGTTCTCAGTGACACAGCTGGTATATAAATCAAATTTATGATTCCCTCTTTGGTTATTGATAACACTTTTGAGTATGTACTTACTTAGCTTGTTGTGCTTGAGATATCAGATTCATAAGACATTCTTGCTGTGGCTTAGGAATAATTGAAAACGTTTCTTTTCGTTGGAAGTAAGTTCCCTTGATGTTCGAGGGATTAGGACAATAAGCGATAAGAGGTGAGGCTTTGACAGTGAAACGCAGATATTGTGCTGAAATCTCAGCCACTGAGCCGTCCAACTTTTTATATTGATACGGATTGAAGTTATAGCAGACTGAATTGAACAAAAGCATTCTTCGAATACTGTAAATAAAAAAAAAACAGACAACGAAATTACTGTTTGCTTGCAGTCAATGTCAATGAATGTAATTTAATGCTGGCTAGTCATCATCGTCCAACTCAATATTTTACAAATGGGTACGAACACAATGAAAAACGAACATTTTTAATTTATGCCGATCTTTGATCGGAACTGAGATATCGGCATTTAAATGTTTAAGAAAGCGAAATTGTGATGTGGACGCTGTCTCGCACAGGAATTTTGAGCGAATAAACTCGCCCAGAATAATCTCAACCCCGTTATATGTACTTTTGCAACTAAATTAGATAGAAAAACTTACTCAACAATGCCAGTTTTAACATCGTTACGATCAGGATTATCAGCAAAATCATCTTCATAATCACTCCAAGTTTTCTTATCCTTATCCTTTCCATGCAACCTTGGCACAGACACACGTCTTTCATGGCTGAGCCCTTCTCGACTAAAAGAATTCCTACTTTTATTCCGTGACGACGCCCGCTTCTCAATGCTACGACTACGCGCTCGAAAACCAAATTCACGCTGAGAACCACTTTGTCGTTCCCGTTCCTCTCTAATTGCTCTCTCTTTATTAGATTGCATTTTCCGGCGCTTCTTATCCAAGTAATTGATCTTGGCAAGGACTTTACTTTCATTCTTGGCCAAAAGAAACAAATTACTTTCTTCCAGCTTGCACTTCTCGATTGCTTCCACTGTTTCTCTGGCAACATCAACATGTTTTGCCCGTTTCAGTGATTTCTTAGTCGGACTGGCACTGGCTTCTTTCGATTTCACTTCATCTTCCACGGTGGTGGTTTTTTCCTCGCTTACCTTTTTTTCTTTAGGTTCCGCAAGCTTTTGCTTCTTGCTGGACAAATACGAGCTGAGTTTAGATGAACTAAAAGCCTGCAGACGTTTCTTGGCTTTTTCTTTGCTCAGCAGCGTTGGTTTGGGCACAATCGTTAAGAAATCATCCTGGCCAGGTGATGGTGACGGTGATTTATCTTTGGATGCATCTTCGATGTCCATATTCGCATCATTCCGTAACGTAATGTTGTTTTCTATATTCAAAGTCAGCTTTCTTTTTACTTCTTGATCCTCAGATTGTACATCCATTTCAATCATTTTGCTTTCCAATGATGCTCGAACTGATGCTGCTGTGCAAAGAAACATAACCTATAAATGTGTACAATTTGTTTTCAACGTTAACGTCGGTTACTAAGCACTATTCAACTTTAAAAATACGTTTATTCATTTATAATTAAATAAATAAATACCGCCACTTACCAAAATAATAATAATCTCATGAATCTTGCTAACATTGTTAATTCACAGCACAAGCATAAATGAACATAATTTATCCAAATATGTAATTCACTATTTAAGATTATATTTACTAATAATTCATTATTAAGTGTTCAGTACATTGTATGTTTAATGGTTTCTAAGTTATTAAATAATCTTGGAAATTAACAACATTACCGATCAATTATCTAGGAAATTTAATATTTGTTGATGGTTTTGTTGTAATGTCAGCACTGAGCTGAGCCACTGAGTGATCGACCGACACGCCATCAATCAACGCGGCAAACTATGATACTATATGACAACCAATCGCAACTCTCCGTTCGATACTAACCACCAATCAAATCACCTTATTTCATTGCGCATGATCAATTACGTCAAAATTTGGAACAAATTGCCAGAAATGACACACACGAAACACTTACGAACCAACACATACACAACTAAACGCCATTAACTGGTAGAATCAGCAATAGCGTCAGCAAGAAGTCGTATCGCGTCCGTGAGTAGGACGAGACGTGAGTGGAGTGTGACCGTGACGCCATTTTGCATCGTTTGTTCGTCGTGTTGTGATTTATAATATTTATTGTACTATCTGAGGTGAAATCTAATGGAAATTACTGAACAGGTACTAGATTTTTTGTGTGAAGTGCATAATTATAGGAGACATCCGTTTCGTATTTCATAATTACGCATTTGTTTCTGGATTGGTCGTATCCGTTTGTAGATATAATAAATAATTCTTTGTTGTTCATTATGTCGTGCATATTTTCATACTGGCCACGGACAGTGTTTTCACTTTGACTAATGTGTATGTTTGTTTTTCGATAGATTCAACATACAAATATGTCAGATGATGAAGATGAATTGGAAGTACTACGAAAGGCAGCTTTACAAACCCTTAAAAAGGCAGCTGATAAACCTCCAAATTGCATCCATTCAACATTACCTCCTTTAACTTCTAAAAAGATATTTAGTACATCACCCAGTGCAAAACGTGGACGAGGTTTTCATAATTCTGGTCCGACTAGAGGCCTTCATCGTAATGTAAGTGCTAATCTATTTTTTTGATATTAATTTAATGATAATAAATTCATTGAGATAGGTAATAATTATTTATCGAGTAACAATCAAAAGCAAACTGAAAGTAAGAAAGTCAAAAATTCAGTGCTTTATTGTTGTTCTGTCTGATAGTTTAACTATCAGACTAACTATTGTTTATTTAATGTCGACAGGGTCAGTTCAACGGCAGAATGAATAGAAACAGCAATCTTATTTCAATACCAACGATGGAATCTCAAACTGATAGTAAAATGATGGAAATTCACAAAGATATTGCATCCAAACCAAAATTAATATTACCACAAGACAGATACTGTGGTAAGGTAACTCCTGAAGTTACAGAAAAGGAGAAGGTTTCCAGTAAATTTAGCAGATACGAAGACGATGATGATTCGGATGATAGTGAATCGGATAATTCTGAGGCAGAAGCTTCGGAAAACGATGGCAAATTAAAGAGATCCAGTAGTCTAGATGCTCTGGTTCAAGAACTTGAGTTTGAAATTTCTGGGGAAAAACCTTCACCCAATAAAAAGTCAAAAATGAAAAAAGCTAAACTTGACCTATCGGAGACTGCGTCAGTAAGTGATAAGGATGTTGAAGATGACAAACCAGTCGACGACGACGCTGTCGAACTATTTGTTGACATCATTGAAGACAAAATTGATGAGGATCTTGACTTGAAAGAAGATGTCGACAAACCAACTAGTCCCGGAAAGATGAAGAATTCAGGTGTAAATGTTAAAGAAGAACTGACAAGAAAGCAAGAAATCGTTCAACAAGTACCGCTGAAAAGTGAAGACATTAGAAGACCAATTAGAAAACCGCCTCAAAAAGGTTTACTGCCAAAACCTCAAGGTTTTAATGGAAGGCCATCCGCGCCGATGGAACTTAATGCACCTAGAAGACCGAATCCCAATGCAGCGGCGTTCAATCCACGTGGTCCTTGCAATCCTCCACGTTTTCATCCACGGTATCCACCTCAAAATAACCTAAACTTGTACAATGATGTGCCATATATGTCTCAACATCGACCAATATACCCTATTAAAAAACCTTTAATAACATTACCACCATATAGTCATCAACCAAATAATATTTCTAGACCTTTGTCACCATTAAATTTGAATACAGAAGCGCTTAGCACAATTACAATGGCACCGTTGTCGCCGCGTAGCGCTGCGTTTGTGCTGCAAAACCGAGAAATAATCGAAAAGAGAAAAAGATCGCCGAGAAGGTCGTACTCGCGATCAAGGTCACCTTCACCTATGTCTAGACTACGGAGATCCAAGTCTAGATCACCAAGAAGACTGCTTCGATCACCTTCACCGAGAAGATATCCGCGATCAACTTCGCCCAAAAGGACTTCACCACGATCGTCTGTGGCTGTTCGTCGCATCGTACGATCACCGATGCGTCCACGACGAAGTCGAAGTCCTATTGATCGCAGTCCTAAAAGGGAACTAAAAGAACGCCCGTTAAATAATAACCGAAGAGTTGAACGTGTTGAGAGACATGATGAAGCTAAAAGGAGACGAACGGCAAGTCCTGAAGCGGCAACCAAAGATCGAAAAGATATTTCCAAAGTTGAAGTAGAAAAAGGCGTAGTAAATCCAGTGCTAGAAGCAAGAAAGAAAAAGTTTGAACAACAAAATTCAATTAGCAAAGAGGGAATCATTCGATTAAAGCCCAAGCATTTTGATAATGAAGTGAAGGATGAAAAAGTTGAAATGAACGATGACACACATGAAGATAGGGAATCACCTGAACAATTAAGTACAAATGAAACTTATGAGGACGATGATGCGTTAGATGTAGACACTTTGGAAACAAAGATTGATGACATATTTTCCGATGACGAAACGGATGAAGAAAATGAAGGTCGTTTCAAGGTGTCTAGTGCTAATGCTAATAAAAAACGGATCGTTCCCGTATTACCTTTCTCCCAAATAGTCAACGGGCCTGCAAGAGACATCAAAAACAAATCATTGGAAGATACATGCCGGGAACAGGAAAGAGATCGACGGGATGTACGAACTAGACATGAACGAACCGACAGATTAGATCGTCAACGAGATCGGACGGAACGTGAGCGCAAACATCGAAGTCCATTGCCCGAAAGAAAAGAGCGTAATGAGAGGAAAGATGACCGAAAAGAGGATACTATTACTAGACGGGTTAGAGAGACTGAAAGGAGAGATGATAGAAAAGACTATAGGCCCGATAGGAAAACATCAGTTAAAACAAGAATTATCCTAAGAAGAGATCGCACTGATGATGAAAGAATAGCGAAAACGGAACGCACTGAACGCGTCGAACGCACCTCTCCACCGGTTGAAAAGAAAATTGTCGATTTCAAGATGACGAGGCACACGAGAAAACTTGATGATCCTGATCATGATGTTTCTGAGATGAAGAAAATGAAAATTAAGGAGAGGCCTATGATGGCTCGAAAGGTTGCCATAGCTACAGATGTGAAAGAATTAGATGAAACTGGTGTTCAACACGAACATGATATTCTTACTGTGATAGACGACGAGGAAGACCAAAAAGACGTTATTAAGAAAAATGAAGGTAATGTTTTTTTTTTTTTTAGAAAAAGTTGGGATAATTTCGAATTGATAGTTTTTATTGATATTCGGTGTGCTTTCAGCTGGAGATTTACGTGCACAATTGAGTAGGAAGCGAGCAGAACGTCAAAATCACAAACCGGCAGTAGCCGCAGAGGATGTCCAGACACGGCTTTTGCACAACGCATTGGGTGCTGTCTTCCAAAAATCAAAGAAAACCAAACGCAATGACGCAGAAACAGCACCAAAAGGTATTTATTATTGTTATGTTTGTTTTGTGTTTATATTATTTTTCAGTGTGATGGCAAGCCGGTTTGCATCAGTGCAAATAAACACGGTTTGCACCGGGTGCAATTAAACGTCAGATTCCCACCATAACCTTAAAATTTAAAATTATTTGATTCTGACGAATCTTATTGGCTATAATAAACGCGCCATCCAACGATTGCACCCAATTGGTGCATTGATCATTGCACCCGGTGCCTTGGGTGCATAAACTTTTGCACCCGGTGCAAATGCCATTACTATTATTTTTGTATAAAGTAGAGATATAAAAAACAGACACTTGAAAAGGGAATGTTGACTTGACACTTTGGCTTGGTGTTGGTGATGCATGGTGCAGGCACAATTGATTTAAATTGAGCTGTGTTCCTTGCGCATAATCTCAGATACTGGCTGTATTCGTGTTGAACGCTGTTCGCGCTTAAAGCACTGTTTTTGTTGTTCGATTTGGATTCTGTGTGTTATGTATTGCTATGAATCGATTTCTAAGCGATCACTTCTCCAATGCGAACATGTTTCACGCGCTTATAAACTTTCGCTTTTAACTTCTAAACGATTTTGAAAGCGTTCCGTTAGCTTTATGAACGCGCATGAGTGCTTTTCGTAAGCAAGCATAAGTGCAAAATGAGCGATCGAGACAAATATTGCTATTAATTCTTTTTTTTTTGACGAAGGCAAAGGCGAAAAGTTCGTTTGTATGAAAGTGGCACAAAATATTGAGTGTTTATAAGTGTTGAGCTTGTGAGCGCGTAAGTAAGCTAACGCTGAGTGCTTAAGCGGTTACGAGAGCTAACGGAATACGACCTAGATCGCGCTAGATACGTAATCCAGTGCATTGCAATGTTTGTTTCCAACATTTCACTCTCATGTGATAGAGAGAGAAAGAGAGCACGGCTAGTTTGACTCAAAGTCCGTTCGTGCACGAAGAGAATCTGGGCACAGAGTGATTTGTATATGTTGGACACAAACAAATCGCGGCTACGCGTCATCTAGTCAATTCTTTCTGAGCTCACAACCATCTCGCTCTACATTTCCCAACTGCAACTACGGATTCGTGCAAGGAACACAGCTGAAATGGATACCAAAGCCATGGCGCTTAATACAAACGACGGCAATCGCGAAAACACGAATTTAACTTTGACCTGTGCTTTGAACCTCTTGACAATTACGCGTTTTAGTAAAATATTCATTATTCTCCATATATTTGTGCCCTTCGCCTATAAATCAACTTAAACACTCTCTCAGGTGCTATATCTCTACGATTCATCCAGTTAATTTCATTTTTTGTTTTGTTTTTGTTTACTAATCATTTTTATTGTCGCTTATTATTTGATAGTTAACGAACCTGTTAAAAGAAGGGCGTTATTTAGCTGTAAGAACGTATTGCAAGAAAGACGTGTTAAGTTAATCTATACAGAAACATGCATATTAATGGAGCCTAAAGGTTTTATTCTAATTGATATCACTTGATAGATTATCGTTTATAAATTAATTTTGTTTAAGCTATAGACAAACTGCCCATTCATCAGCGATTAGGCCTTAGCAAAGAAATCGACGAGCCGACTAAGAAGAAGAAGAAAAGCAAACGGAGCACTGAGCAGGTATTATGTTTTGCGTATCATAATTATCTGGTAAATACCTATTTTTTTTCATATGTTATTATTTGCATTTCTATTTATCGTTTAACTTTTACGAAGTGTCTAGGTGTCGCCTTCATTTTTGACGATTCTTTAAGCTCAGTTATTCAGTTCCAGTCATTTCAAATCTAGTCGTAATTATTAGCTAACACTCGGAAAATTCCCCGATAATTTATTTTACCGTTGTACAACGAGAAGTTACCTTTTGTCTATAGCATGGACAGTGTAATGAGGTAAAACTTCAAACGTCGATGAAACGCATGTAGAACTGGCGTTAATATTAAAAAAAAAAAATTAAAAAAACCCCCAAGACATTTTAGAGACATTTTCAGATTCACTGTTTTCTGCATTCAACAAATGATATGGGGGCCCTGGGACAGTAATCATTTGGGGACCCCTATTACACTCCAAAACATACGTAATGATGAGATGAACATTAGTTATGGGGCCCTCTGGGTCAACTGCCCCAGTTGCCCCAATGGTAGTTACGCCCCCCCCCCCCCCCCCCCCCCCCCCCCCCACCCCCGCACGCGGCGGCGCGAAATTGACGGCACCCCACCCTCGCCCCCCGAAACGCAGGAATTTTTATTTTTTTTTTATTATTTTTAATAGAGATATATATTTTTTT
>JARJEB010021903.1:0-15452 GCA_030264535.1 Liometoxenus newtonarum | reverse complement strand
GTCACTCCCACTCTATGCCAGTCTGTCTGTACGCACGAAATAATTATGAAGCAGACCCCAGTCACGTGATCTCCCTATACCCCTCTCTTACTAAACAACTAGGTACGCAATTTCTCTCTGTCTCTCTCTACTGTCCATCCAGTAGTTTTAATAGTATTAAACCTATGCATGAGATTGACTCGTACATAGGCTCATAGTACATGCTATGTTCGACGATAAAAAAATCGCTCTGTATACATTGACATATTGTGACAAAAAAAAGACTAAATTCATCATAAAAATGTTTCAAACAAATACGAGTATTATGTGTAATTATCATCTTACCAACAAACTAAACAACATGTGTTGAGGTTGAAGTTGAATTTAAAGATTTTACGAAATAATAATCAAAGTCTATATAGTCATGTATAGTCATGTCATTTTCGTACTCTAGAAAGTAAGAAAGATGAAGTAAACTGTAAAATGAACTTTAAAACGAAGATAATCTATAATTATTAAAGATGAAAGGTACTTGGAACTATTAATTCCTTTAAGTTTATTTACATCATGAAAATCTTTAATTTTTTTTTAATAAAATATTACTAAAGTTCATTTTATGTTTGAATTAAGTATACCTAAATTCTGAATGGTGTAATTAATTTCTCTTATATGAACAGTTTTTTTTATAAACCATTATAACGTATGTTAAAGAACAATTTTATAGAACAATTTGGGTTATCGAAAACGAAATCCAACGAGGATGAGAGTGTACTTATAGTAGTAGAAGTTAACGGTTATGTAACCTTGTTATTGTATTTTAGTAGCGATTCTACGTATTATTGTGTGAGCTTCCTTAATGTTTGCGATTCTAATTCAAGTTCCCCGTTTCTCACTTTTTGTTCAATCTTCTCTCATCACGTTTTGTTTCATTTTGATTTTGGTTATTCTCACTGATTTTTGTTGGTGTTGTTTCTTTGTATTTTAAATTATATAGTTTCTTCTTCTGCTTCATTGTTTAATTTAAATTTTGACTTTACGCTCTAGTCTAGTTTTCAACTGTTTAGAATTGTAATGTACTTTGTAAAGGAGGAAAGTGCTGGTAAACTTATTTATAATATTTATTGTAAATTTATTGAGCTACGAGTCCTTGGGAAATTAAATTCTAAATGGTGACCACACCAATTTCTCAGTCCTTTGTATTTTGAATTCTTCTTTAACTTTAAAGTTTTAAACTGTTTAGAATTGTAGTGTACTTTGTAAAGGAGGAAAGTAAGTATGGTAAACTTATTTATTATATTATTGTAAATGTATTGTGTGAGAAAATCATCTATGTGGTGACCACACCAATTTTACAATCCTATTAATTCAAAGTCAACTTAACATTCATCGTTGTTTTATTGATGGGGATGTGATGTTAAATTAATATTTTTTATCTCCACTTCTCCTTGGTAATTTCTATTTTTTTCGTAACTGTGTAGAATTGTAGTGTACTTTGTAAAGGAGGAAAGTAAGTATGGTAAACTTATTTATTATATTATTGTAAATGTATTTATTGTGAGATTCAATCCTTTGTGTGGTGACCACACCAATTTCACAATCCTATTAATTCAAAGTCAACTTAACATTCATCATTGTTTTGTTGGTGTGGATGTGATGTTAAATTAATATTTTTTATTTCCACTTCTCCTTCGAAATTTCTACTTTTTTCGTCTTCTTAGTTGCTTATAGCGTTTATAGTTTCACTTCTACTTTTATTTAATTCTTTGGACTTGCTTTGTCGATTGGTTGTTGATGTTGTTGGTGATGTTGTAGCAAAGCAACGAAAGAAACAGAAGAAGGAGGCTGAGTTGAGTGAGTAAAAGGAAAAAGTCGTCTGCCGATGCCGATGACGTCGACGGTCCACATTTTCGCTTTTTATTTCTTCGTTTACTTGCTCTTGCGGCTTATAGTGACTGCTACAACCAACAACAACAACACAACAACGCACCCTATTCTTATTGTACTGTTTGTTACATGTTGCATCTTTGTTGTCTCTCATTTCTCGTTTCCCGATGATAGTCTGCGGGTCTGCGCACAGCAAGAGTAACAACAACAAGAAACAGCAAGAAACTATACAAAAGAACCGATGCTCTGTATCTATACTAACTTGCTTTCTTACTCGTTCCTCAGTCGGTTCTGTAGTAATAATCAACGCAGGTAATGTAAAAAAATTGTATGTATATGTATAAAAACGCAGTAAGCAGAAGCGAAACGCGGAATTCAAGACAGTGTGTTATTATTAAAAAAACTGTTACTATAATATAACCTTTGCTAACTTAACTACTTAACTATATACCTACTCACATCGTAATAAGCGTACGTAAGACTTTTCTTCTGAAATTGTAATTTATAGTTCAATGGAAGAAAAGTGAGAGGGCAAAAGGATAACGCGACATTGAAATCAAAATGATGATTCATTAAATTAAATTAAAGTTATAATTTTGTCAATATGGTAAACGTGGATGAGTAATAATTATTTTTTTTTGTTTTTGCGTTTTGATAAGGATTTGTATATTTAAAAATATACAAAATTTACAATTGTACCGTTGTTATTTGCGCACTTACATATTCTGATACTGATTGTAAATGAATAAGTCGATTTGAATATTGAAAAATAACGAAATAACTAAGCGAAGAATACCAAAATGGAAAATAAATGGAAATTTATATTTATGTCTGCCATGCCATATTATCATTATCTATATCTATACATATAACTACACTAGTACACTACATATGCAATAAAGAATAAACGAATACATATAAGTGAGTCATATAACTCCAAACTGCATAACATAAATAACACACAATAGAAATGAAGCGACCATAAAGAATAAAATGAAATGAAATGTGGAATAGAATGGAAATGAATTATAAATATGTATAATCCTCAAGTCAACAATATATTAATAAGTGCGCACAATATGGGCCCAAACAATTGTGCGAATAAATTTAAAATTAAATTTTCCAAAAAAATTCTATATGACCCACAAATGACCTTTATTCTCACTTTTTGAGTTTTTGTTTTAAAACTTAAAGGACGGTTTATGATTGACATAATATTAACATAAGATATAAGTAATATAAATAGTTTAATTGCGATGTTACGGTTTATGCGTACACAATGCGCACATTATGGGCCCAAATTGTGCGCATAAATTTAAAATTATATTTTCCAAAAAATTTCTATATGACCTACAAACGACCTTTATTATCACTTTTTGAGTTTTTGATTTAAAACTTAAAGGACGGTTTATGATTGACATAATATTAACATAAGATATAAGTAACATAAATAGTTCAATTGGGTTGTTACGATTTATGCGTACACAATGCGCACATTATGGGCTCAAACCATTATGTGCATAAATTTAAAATTATATTTTCCAAAAAATTTCTATATGACCTACAAATGACCTTTATTATCACTTTTTGAATTTTTGATTTAAAACTTAAAGGACGGTTTATGATTGACATAATATTAACATAAGATATAACATAAATAGTTCAATTGCGATGTTACGATTTATGATTGCGGAATTACCCTTACCATAAGCGTTTGACATAGAAGTTCGCCAGCTCTCAACTTTTATAGAATATTTCCTGTTCCTAGTCAATGAGATTGAAGATGAGTACGCATGCGCATAGCACGACTGTTCAACAACTACGTATGTCGTCATGACGGAATTTATGACTGAGATTGCCGTTATTTTTGAGATTATTTTTTACTTTTGTTCAGTATAATGGCTTAGGTCATCAATCATGAACCGAGATCCTTATATTTAAATCTTATGGATTATTTACCAAGTTAAAATCTTATTAGTATTATGTGAATCATAGACCATCCTTTACGGTTTATGATTCAATTATAAACCGTCTTTTTTGTATTTTGATTTGTCTATTTTTTACTTATCCAATACAATTTTTTGTTTATAATCTCCCAAACTTAAAATTCTTACGGTTTGTCCAATTTGCATGTTTACTACTTGTTTGCAACTTGTTAACTTGTTAGAGGACTCAAACATACACAAACGTACGGATGTGTCATAATACATTAACACATTTACATATTTGATTAACATTAGTTAACTCTTAGCACTTTCGGTCGTCATTTTTGTTTGTCACAATTGGTGAACGTGAAGTTATATCAATTTATATATTTGAATTTTGAATGTTCAATGTATGAAGTTAATTGTTAAGTGAAGATTGTTAAGTTATTACGTAAAATGTGCGAAATTCTATTATGAATAAGAGCCAAGAGGACATGTAAATATTTAAATAGGAAATTTTAATACATATTTTGTTTAACAATATATTGTGATTTCTTCGATACAACGTTTTAAAGAATTTTGTTTTTCAGGTTATTTATTTCTATTTGGCAAATTCACCACTCTACCATTTTTTCACTTTTATGGTGCCCAACAAAAGTATAAAGAAGGGGAATAAAGAACTACGGCTATTACAAATTACTTGCGTTTTCATTTTAACGAGTAAGTACCTATTTTCTTAAACGCGTTTGGGCAAAAATCATAAAATAACCTTTTTGAGTGACAAATTTGTAAGTTGCCATTTATTTGTTCTTTAGTCTTTGAATATTAGAAAAGGTTCTATTCTAGAAGTATTTTATTTAGAATTGAATTTAAATTGTAGAAAATGTGCAACCCACACTTGTTGTTTTAACTGTTAAACTGTTTACAACTTCAACCATACATTTATTTACAACATTTACAATATTAACAAACATGGAATGACATTATGTAGACATGCAGACAATTTGGAAATGTAGGAACAACTACAGAACTATAGAAATAGGAATACATTAATATATAGACAAGTAATTGTCGTTTAAGAAAAACTGAAATGCGTGCACATGCAAATAAGTGCAGCAGAAAGTCGAAAATCTACAAAAATATAAAATACAAATGAAATTTGAATATTCCATTATTTTATAGTTAAAATAAGTAGCAAAGTACAGCGGGTACTGAGCCAAAATCCCATGTAATTTTAAAGCAGGGTAAAATCGGGTCTTCGGTGGTGGGGGTAAAAGTGGGGATAAATGTATCCTCAATGTATCCTCAATGTATCCGCAATTACCCGCATGAGATCAGATTAATTGAGGATTCATTGTGGGTAATACATTCATATACATTGAGGATACATTGAAGGTACATTGAGAATACATTGAGGATACATTGAGGATACATTTATCCCCACTTTTACCCCCACCACCGAAAACCCGATTTTACCCTGTTTTAAAATTACATGGGATTTTGGCTCCGTACCCGCTGCACTTTGCTACTAAAATAAACGTTTCGTTTTATTAATCATATATTATTATGGAAAATTTTCATTTCTCACGAGTGCGATGAATTGAAACAGGAGGCGAAAATGAGTTTAGCACAAAATCAGAACGGAAATCTTCACTTCAACATTGTTTGGTTTCACGTTTCAGCATTACTTCAAATTTCGGAGTCAATTTTCTATAGCTGACTAACCTACGGCGAAAATATGTCATTTCATAGTGACCGTAGAAAATAATAGCTTACCTAACAAGTTCGGAAAGTATTCAATTTCTCACTCGCGCGATAATTTTAAGCATGAGGCGAAGCCGCACGAGTGTGAAAGTGCATGTTTTCAAATCTGCTTTTCCTTCGGCCACATTTTTCCATCGGAACATTAATAAAATGTTTATAAAACACAAACTGCTATGACACTGACGCAGAGACTTGTCATAAGTAACTGTGCGGAAATGTGTCAAACTTGTCAGTCTCTTATTTTGTTACAATATTTATGACTTTTCCGCATTACTTTTCATTTTTATATGATATTGGCTAGAATTTGGGTCGACTGTGAGCAATTAACATTCTAGCTAACTAACCTTATGCCGAAAGTGTGCCATTTCATAATGGGCGTGGGAAAAAATAGCAATGAGTCACAATTTAGAATTTAGAACACTTTGTATAAACTATAACAATTTAAGGTTAGGTTTAAGTTTAGGCCTAACCATAATAATTTTAGTTTGGTCTACACTTCAACAGTCTGGAATATATTCATTTCACTATAACAAGTAATGAATGTATAAGGCGTAATTTAAGTACTTGGTCTTTGGACGTAGTAGGTACTTACAGTTAGTATAGATATAGAACTATAGAGCAATAATATCCAATAAATATATGCGCAAAAAGCAATCAATATCAAATAACGTGTGCAATATTCAATGCATAATGCAATATAGGTAAGTAACCGAATGGCGTACCTAACTTTTTTTTTTATATTTCACTCGCCGATAAGCGATATATACGTAAAGGTAAAATGTTTGCAATCACAATCCACTTTGTTATTCAGTCATAGTCATATATTTATTTAGGTATAAGTATGTTAACAACGATAACAAACAATGCTTTATTTGTAATTAATTTACAACAGTTAAATTTAGTTCAGATTTTATATATTTATATAGAACTGAAAGTCACACTCACAATTTAGGTAAAAAAATAATTGCTTGAAAATTTAAAATTTGCGTTCATAATAAAGCTACTCTAGTACTGAAAGCGGTTTCTTAATGCATATATCCGGCTTGAAATTAAATCGTTTTAAACGTTCGCCTGTCCCGAATCACTTGCCGCTACGCGGCTCGTGATCGAAACTCAGACTGACGGGAGCTGGAATCCAAAAATAGATACAATTTTCCTAATCCAAACAGTGGAAAGGGGCTCACGAGGGGTGGCTTTAGCTTTTTGAGCCCCCCTCCCCCCACCCTGGTTACGCCAGTGATTTTGAGTATATTATATACTTGTAAAATTTTGATTTCATATGAAAAGAGAATTTATCTACGAAAATAATTTAATTTTTGTTTATTTTTACTTTTATATTAATTTAATTTCATACAAAAAAAGTAGTAAAACAAGTCGAATCATCGAATTAATATGGATGTCCGTTATTATTGTTGTTAGAAAACATGCACAACTTTCAATTGCCATTACCGGCGTAATTTAACCATTTCGATTTCGTAATGGACATTAATACTTTTATAACGAAATTACACGCTATTATAAACAGCGAAAATGAAATTTCACGTCCCGTACGTTCGTACACTAACAAAACGCAAAAGTAAAATCGTATTAGGCATTCGATAGACTCTTGGACATCGAACTTTACGAACAACCATAGCTAACTATAGGTACAATCATAGAGCTATAACATTCCTAGAGGGATTGTGTTGCACCACAACAAACTAAAACCTCAAACCTTAAAATGTAGACTACCCAAAGTGCATGCACTGACTAGTGACTGGAGTCTGTTTCAAATTTCATGCCTTTTAGGTGCAACTCAATATGGTAATTTGGTGTACCCTGACTGCATGCCCCTCGCCAATAAATCTACTTTATGTTTATGTTCTCTCTATAGACTTCTATCTCTATGGGTTGGGTACAACAAATAAACGAAATTTATTTTCTTTTATATTCGTTTCATTACTCACTGGACGATGGACAGACAGCCAAGCCATGAAACAAAAGAGTATTTCTTCTTGCTTGCTTCCAATTTCCAGAGCGTGCACTCACATTGCCGAAATCAATTAAGTAATTACATACCGGGTGTTCGAAGAAAACAACAAAAATAAAAATAAAAACAAATTATATTCGTTCATGCGACTTTAATATTCGTAATTTTTGAATGCGCAATTTTAAATGCTTGATCTATAGGTACTTAGTTTCCAGTTAGATGAGTAAGGTGTTCGAGAAATAATCACTTACATTTATGTACCGAAAAATAAATATAAACGAAAACTATAATTTATGTGCTTTAAATATTCGTAATTTGTGTGAGTGATTTTAAGTGACCTATTTGTGCCTAATCATGAACCAACTCAGCCAATCAACTGTATGTCAATCATTTTCAATCACTCTGTATATCTAAGTAACTAGGTAATAAAATCGTTGGTCAGTTGATTCATGACTGTAGGTATTTTTAATATGATTTCATTTTAATCTGGGTATATAAATGCGCCTGCAATTTGGTATTGCTGTTTGGTTGTTTGTTACAGTTTTTTATTAGGTAGTTTTTGGTTTCGGTTTCCATTTTGCATGAGTCAATCCATCCATTCGTGATCGTTATATGTTTTTGTTTACCTTATACATATTAATAAGATGTATATACCTACAGAGTGATCGAAATTGTCAATCATTATTGACAATTCCGTGCACAAATAATTATTATAATAATAATAATATTATATTATAATATACCGTGCGTGGTATTTCAAAGTGTCACATGGGAATTTACATGGGAAAAGTAATAATGCTGATGGTTGTCCTTCAGAAGATCGTGACATAATTTACAATCATTTCCGAAAATATTTTATGGTAACTTAAATTTCACTAATGAACAAACGAAATAGCAGAAAATAAGGCCAAATGTCCGAGACCGACCGAATTACACTTTATATGATTTCAATGCGGTGATTAAAGAAAATAAAAAAAAAACTAAAAATCTTGAATCAAAGACATTAAATAAACTCAATTTCATTTCTTATATGTGACTTTGTGCTGTAGCTGTGGCTTAAACCTTTTGAATCACTCTGTAGATATTTTATTATAATGTTAAATCTATAAATATAATAAAGATACATTTACAAATAACTTTAATAAACTTTTAACACGATAAAGACGAATTGACAATTTCTTCAGTTCAATTCATTTATAACGAACAAAGCGATTATTTATTAATAAAAAAAATACTTATTTATAGTATATAGATACTTTTGTAGGAAGTCAGGATCTCGTGTTTGCTTGTCTCTTTGCTCTCTAATGTCTCATTCATACACAGATATTTATAATTTATAAATAATAAATAAACAACTAGAAAAATTAGGCGTCGATTTCAATGCAATCGTTAAAATTGTTGCAACATATATTGGAAATCTTCCACTAGACATGAAAAATAAATCAAATAAGACACTGGAATCAATGATAAGTGATAACAAGACGGAACTGTCTTCAACTGTACATTTTATGCGCTTCAACAATTAAACGCATTCGTTAAATCGACAGTAGAAGAATGCAACGGGTTCTGGGGCCGCCTGCAGATGGGGATTTAACATAGGACTCCTGCTTATGGAAGGCGTGCCCTTTTTTAGGTAAGGCGTGCATGCACGCCTTCCATAAGCAGGAGTCCTATGTTAAATCCCCATCTGCAGGCGGGCCCAGAACCCGTTGCATTCTTCTACTATCGAAAATAATTATAATTATGTCGTACTTATTTATTTAAATTTAAGTACTTAATTCTTCTTTATTTTATCTGCATGATATTGTTCGTTAAATTTTAATTAGTTTCAGTTCCATCTTACAGAAGTAATTAATATCAAGAGGCGGTTATAAAAAATATTGAATAGTCGTAGTTCCCCATAGAGTTATGTTATAATATTCCTAGAGGGATCCGCCATATTGAATTGCACTATTACAAACTAAAATCCTAAAATGTAGACTACCCAAAGTAGACGCACAGACTAGTGACAGTGACGCGAGACTTGACGTCTATTTCAAATTTCATGCCATTTAGGTGCAACACAATATGGTGATTTGGTGTAATTACAATCCTCTTCCGTTCTGTGGCTTCCTGTCCCTCGTCCATAAATCGACTTAATGTTCTCTCCAGACTTCTTTCTATCTCTATGTAGTTCCCCCTTTTTAACCCAAAATCTTCAAATACAATGTAATCAGAATTTATATTTTTGCATCTTGCGCACATTTACATTTCCATAGGTATTTGATTTTGAGAACGACAGTCGAAAATTGAACAATCGAATTCAGTGTTTCGTCGCGTACAATCAGACGCATTCAACTCGGTCAAGTCAACAATTTTACAAAACGTGTTTAGCTATTCGAATATTTTTGATAAGCGGAATCCAACTTTATTTTAATTCTATATTTTTAAATCTTATTAAGTAGTGTAATACCTTCTAATTTTATTTCCATGTACCTATAACTTATTCTAACTTAATAGCAAATATTAAGTTGTCAGAAAGCAAATTGTTTTGTTTTATGTAAAAAATTATCATTTTTTTACATTTTTACACGATAACGCAAGTCCTATAACGGGATCATCATGGATCCGTTCAATTTTTTACCGAACATCGACGTCGACGTGCATATCAAGACAGTGGAAACTTTCGATATTCTTGGACATTTGTGTATTTCACAAAAAGAAGTACAGGAACAAATGGAATTGCACAATTTGTTCAAAGATCACCTTGATCTGCCCAAAGTGGAGGACAGTGAAGTGCTTCAGCTTGAGAAACAAGAAGATCAAAACCATGAACATGAGGTAAATTTATTTTCAATTATTATTTATTAACTATTACTTATATATTAACAAAAGAAGTGGATGAAAAAAATCGTTGCGTTAAATTCGCACCGCACACTACGATTTCATAGAAATCGTCGAGCGTGATTTATTTGAAATTTTCAAATATTAATATCTGACAATGTATGCATCCTACGAAAAAATGCTATAGGAATTGAAATGTAGAGAATTGAAAGCGTTACAAGAATAAATTTTTTGTTTTTGTACAGGGGCAATATTTATCCAGTTATATGCAAATTTATGTTTTGACATTCGAGTAAAGTGCTCTTCTTTACCTGCCCATTTTATTTATTTTTACACAAGGTGTAGAGTGGATTGACAGTTGCCCAGATATCAAATTTCATTCCGATATCTTGTTTTGTTTAGCCGCAATTTTGTTCACACACATGCACACACACACACATACACACACACACATACACACACACACATACACACACACACACGCGCACACACAAACACACATCATGGCAAAACTCATTTTTCGCCACTTAGGGACGCGAAATTCATGGAGTTCCGTCGAAAACCCGACTTCGAAATTTCGACCGATCACCTATCTTTCCTATACAAATACCTTCGCTAAGTCGGAAAGTGAAAATCATCAAGAAACAAGAAATATTCGTTTGAGTGTTGACTGACTTTTGAGGCCATACACATGCGCGGTTTTTGATTGTTTCTTGGTTTGTTGTTTGTTACTTGTCTCTCTGATGCGTAGATTGTGTATTTTTACCCAATATTGTTTTGTTTTCATTTTTATCCATGTTTTGTGCATGCATGTGGATAAGATTCACTTTTTTTGTTATGAGCTTGAGCATTGAAATGAGAATTCGATTTTCAGCATATTTTTATCTCCTCTCATGTCCTAAAGTCCTAATTATATTTATCTTATTTTTGTCAAATCAAGTCTTTGTCAAGTATGTTTATCAAAAATCGTACTTAACTTTGTACTCTCATAACTCAGTCATAAATTTCAAAATAAAAGGCATAATAAAATCAACCTATCGTTGATGTCAGTTTGACAATGACGTTATTTTAGAGTTTTTCGAAAAAAGACTTCTATCGTACAAATTTCTAGATAGAATGCAAAATAAGTAGTGAATATTGTGAAAATTATTCCATCCAGTCCGTTTTTTTCGGTTCAGACTTTGTCAAAAGAAAAAAAGTTATGGTTTTACAATTGATTGACTAACAAAAACTAAAGAAGGCGAAGAGTTTCCTATTTTCTTGCCATGCGTTAGGGTTAGCCAAATCTATTCGGACTTCGGACAAGTGACGTTGTTTACGTTGTTGCAATGCTGTGTTCTTATGGTCCGGTCTGGGTTCGTGTTCGTACGTAACGTAAAGTTGTTAACCGTAAAGTAAAGTTATCGTGCTGGGGACTCACTGTACGTTTCGTTCGTTCGTTCAAAACCATAGAATATTTTGTTAGTTTAGTGATGGTGCTGGTCTGGTGGTGGGGTCGAAACGTCAACGAGTAGATTGTTTAGGGAGTAACCGAGGGCCAACCGTACGCTACGCAGGCAGACACCCGCAGACGCAGACCGCAGTTTCAGTCATTTCATTTAGTGTGCGAAAGAAAGCGTTGGAGTAAAGACGCACGCGTTACTCTGCGAACGGAAAAGCGCATTTTTTAATTTTGTTCCCGTACAACGTACAAATTACAATAACAAACAAGTTTAAACCAAAAATTTGATTTAAAAAAAACAACAAAATACCTAAATACCTCAACGACGACATTTGGAATAATTACTACGAAAAAAAAAACAATACCAATTAATAATAACAATAATATCTTCGTCATTAAATCAAAAAGTAACGATAAGCGAGTCTTCCAGTTCCAGTGCAGTAGTATCGTTTGTGTTGTGTGTCTACGTCTACACTACAACCCATCATAATAGTAATTAAAGTTTAAAAAACGAGTTCAAGTTTGTTTTTCTTTTTTTTTTAATCCGCAAAAAGAAAAAGCACTTAATTTATTTTTGTTCGCGCTGTATTTGCAACAAGTGTCGTGAATCGTGAACGTTTAGTTTGTTCTTTTTTTGTTTGTTTGTTCAAATTCAAGAATACACATCTTGTCGGGTTCGTGATCATCGAATTCGACTGTTTTGCTGATTAGAAATTGCTACGCAAATTTAAGGATAAACATGTCTACAGCGGTAATGCCACAGAACGCGATGTACGATTTCGGCGATATCATTTTAAAGGTAGAAATTTTATTATTTTTATTTTTACACAACACTGCCTTTTGATATTACCACTTTAAACTGCTCTCTCTGACTGGTTTGGAACTACTCAGAGCAGAGACCGAGTAGTTTTCACTGGTATAAGGAAAGCACTTTTTGTAACTTTTTTTTTTTTTTGCTTGGTGCTTACGTTTCCATTTTCAACTTAATTATATTTCCTGTATTCACTTCTACTACAATAATAGATAATAAGTATTCTGCCTAGTCATGTCATGAACATACTACATTCTCATTCAAAGTCCATTTGCTTATATGTTCGAATGAAATATCGAAATGAATCAAAACTTCAAACATTCTAAACAACAAAAACATCGTTAGTATTAGCGACTAACTCTGATTTTCTTCCAATTAGTTTTGCTTGTTTACTGTAGTTTTCCATCAATAGGCGATTCGATAAAGACTTTTCCAAATGAATCCCCGAATCCTTCGGTAGTATCGGAATGTTATAAAAAGATGCTAAAATGTGCAATTTGCATATTTACAACTTGTTCTTGTTTTTTTTTCCGTGAGATTTTTAAAATTCATGTCTCATCTGTTGCTTCTTGCTTTAACTTCTTGAGTTGGGGTGGAGATTTTTTTGTTCGTAAACATTTAAGGGTTTTTATTTGAAAGGTTCCAACTTGCTGAGCTGAGCAGGTAGTTGGACGGGCGGACAAGTATTTTTGTTTGAGACTAGGTTTCTTGTGCATGTACATTTTATGTTCGTGCGTCCGTCGTGCGTGTTTCGCTCGCTTTATCTTCTTTCTACCTGTTGAGTCCGAGCCTCCAAGGCTCCAAGTGTTTGTCCGGCCTGGCAAAGGGACTATAGCTATGTATGTTAGCCAAGCGAGTGTTTGTTATGTGAGTTAGTTAGTAGTATTTTCAAGGCCTGCAGAACCGGCTCCGATCATATGTACAAAGTAGAGACGTAGTTTTTTTTTTTGTTACTTTAACTATACACGTATGGATTCTCATATCAGCTTGATGCCTCTATAACATTTTTTACTTGCCATCCCGAGAATCAATTTTTTCTTCTTCTCTTCTTGTTTGTTATTCTGGTGTAGCTGCGTGTCCATTTGGCAAACAGATTGCTGTAAAGTTATAAATCCTAGTTCTGGTTCCTGGTTTAAGGCAATTTTGAGACGAGCCTCTTCGATTTTTTGGATGGGAAATTTGAATGCATGGAAAATCCGACAAATATGTTTTGCTGCTTTAGACTGTTGTATGCATGAATGGGCAGTGGAAAGAAGAATATGTGTATAGATGCAAAGAGCGAACGAACTTTCGAAAATCGAGAGACTCTTCTTGGTGCCGGTCCGGTGTCATGACTTCTCGTCGCCGCTCTTGTCGATTCGTACTATGTGTGTTGCTGGCTTGGCTCATGGCTGGTTTGCTTCTTTTTCTTTTTTTTTGGTTATAAATAAAGCGCTTGAAATTTTAGCGCGTGTTTGTTTGTTTGTTGTTTGCTGCGTCGACGAAGTTGTGAGTTTGACGTGTATGTGTGCCTGTTGGTGATGTATGTGCATGTTGATCCCTGTCTGAAATCGATTCTCTCGAGAAAAGAGAAATGCCTTCATCGGAGAGAGAGAGAGACTCCCACTAGATCTTAGCTTTCACATCGTCCGCGCGTCCGCATCCAGTCTACAAGTGTGGTTGTCACTGCGTGAAAGTAGGATTGTAGAACGAACTTTTACCAATTGTTAACAGGGAGATGAAAGTGTGTATGGGATGCTATTCTCTTCCGTCATCTCTGTTATCAAGATTTACATATCTGTTTTTTTTTTGTCTTTATTAATCGAGCATGTTTATACAAATAACAACAACAACAACAACAACAACACATTGGTTGACTGCCTTGCTTTTCTCTTTCGCTCTGTCTACCGTAATTGTGAAGAAAATAATAATGTTGATTGTGTTCTTTGATCTGTAGAATAACGGAATCCCGGAAACGGCCCCTGGCGCCCATCTGAGCGCCGTTGGATCAGCCGCCGTACGCTACACGCTCACACGCATGGCATCGACACCGGCGAACACAAATGCCGCCACTCTGGTCTCCTCACTACTCGGCAATCTGTCGCAACAACACAGACGCTTGGAGCGAACGCAATCGGCACCTGCACCAGCATCAGCCCTACCAGCAGCCCTTGCCGCCAACTCAGTCAACACATCCAGATACAAGACGGAATTGTGTCGGCCATACGAAGAGTTCGGTGTGTGCAAGTACGGTGACAAGTGTCAGTTCGCGCACGGCATGAACGAGCTTAGAAACTTGGCACGGCATCCAAAGTACAAAACCGAATTGTGTCGCACCTATCATACGGTTGGTTTCTGTCCGTACGGACCACGGTGTCATTTTGTTCATAATCAGGAAGAAGTTATGCAACAAAATCGCGCCGTCACCGCGTCGATGATGGCGTCGACCGGAAATAATCGATCGGCGACGCGTCCACGTCCGGCAGCATTGTCGCCGGCACTCTCAATCGATTCGAGCTCCAGCCCGCCATGTAGTCTAAGTCAGTCCCCAACATCATCGATGGGTTCGTTCTTCAGCAGTGAGGAATTGCATTCACCCGGCATTGAAGACCAGAGGTTGCCCGTATTTAACAAGCTGTCCGCACCTGCACCACTTCTGGCGCTCAGCGATCTCTTGTAGTGCGTGCCGCGCAATAATAAAACCAAAAAAAAAAGAAAAAGTAAAAACGATCGACCCATCGAACGCCAGCGATCAGATAGATATATATCTATATATATATATATATATACACATACCGGCTCATAATTTGTAAACGTTCGATCGTTCGTTCATCATTTGTGCGCGCTTATCGTTATTAATATTATTATTTACCCAAC
>JARJEB010021878.1:0-11333 GCA_030264535.1 Liometoxenus newtonarum | reverse complement strand
AATGCGCATGCGTCAATTTTACTTTATGCAACTAGTTGTCTTAAGGGAACATTAAAGAACCGCACCATGGAATGCTTTAACTTCATACTTTAATTAACTGCATTGGGTATTCTAATTGGTATATTATGAACGCAAAATAGATAAAAACTATTTATATTAAAATTTGCCTATTGTCTAATCAATTTCTATTGTATTATTTACAATTCAACGCCTTCAAAGGCATTCTTCACTTTCCACACACAGAAAAAGAGAAAAGGCTTTCCTGACGCATATACACAAGGCCGTGTATAAGCGTTTGTCGTGTCTCGCTCTTTGCACCAGATGCGAAATTGGAACCCTTCCTCCTCCTCCTCTTCCTCATCACTTGAAAACCGCCTTTTCCAAAAGCGAGTTTTCGGTTCCGGTGTTGGCGCCTCTTGTCGTGATATAGAAATCAACGCCGGGTGACGCTAATAAATTTACCTTTCACAAACAGCGAAAAACAATCAAAACTATGCACAATACAGACAAAGCAATCTATCACAAAAAACAATCGGCGATGCTGGTGGGCTGCCGCGGTAGTCCCACACTGTTCTCTATTCCATTCGTTTGTTGAACGGCAGCAGCAATGTGTTCGCATGGCATATCCGCCAGTTTGCTTTGGCAGTGTGTGGCGTGTGGCAGGAATCAGACGCCGCCGCCGCTGCCGCCACCGAATCCAAAGCACAGTCAGGCAGGCATCTGTTGTCAACTTTTGTTTTAATTATGAACACACAAAGACCTTAAGAAGTGCAGCACGATATAAAAGACAGATGCTCTGAAGGCAGTATATACTTATATACGTATATTCTTCCACTTTTCTTTTATACAATATAGAAATGAAGGGTTATGCTTTTCGCTTATAGGAACGCTTTCCACGCGACATCACAAAACTTTTCCGAGAGCTCTATAACTTTCCGTTGATATTACAGCTGATACATTTCCACTTTACATGAGGAACTCATGTTTGTTGTATCTTTCAATACGATTTGCATCTTATTAAAAGATGTTTTTCTTAGAGAGAGGCGCAAATCTAGGACAGATGCTTCTTAATTTGGTAATCTGCTGGCTATCCAAGATAATACGAAGTTTCGCTTCTTTCGTCTTGATTAAATTTTACACCTCCCTCCTCAAATGGACCATTCATGGAAATAGGGTGTGGGCTCACTGCTCAATGCTGTGCTGTTGGAGAGTTGAAGTGTCTATCTCGAAACCGCAGAACAAGCGGACTTGCTAAGCCCCCTTTGGCTAACCTAGGTCCCATCGGGACGTGTCTTATCTCAGTCTGCCGACCGCCGGACTACGCAACGACCTAATTCAGCAGCGTATCTGTATGGAGTGGAGCTAATCATGCCACTTGCCTCGTTAACACTCGCTTTATAATCAAATCACCACTCTCTCACTCAACGCATCAATACCATCCCCTGCGCGCTTTTATATCAGTCCTGACCTGATATCGAACCATGAATTATTATCAACATGGTCAAATATCCTAAAATATCATATAAACAGTATACCTAATAAACACGTATGCTTTATCTAGAATAATCTAGCTTATTTTAGGTTATTACTGCTGTAAGCTATACTCAAAGCCTCAAAGGATAACGTTATAGTTATGTAAATTTCAAGTTTGCTCCAGCAACTGGGACTCCGTCTCCGGGACTCGGAGAGCAAATCTCTTCACGAATCCGCTCATAGTCTCGTAGATGTGTACTTACTGTGCTTGCACGTTATAACGTTGGGTTATTTAAGTACGCCGTTGTGGGGCACGGGCACTGATAGTCCTCCATCGTTTTCCATTTTGTCACTATACACACGTATCCCGTGCGTGTAGGTTGTTGGATACCCAAGCCCATTGAATATAACGTAGTGCCGACCGTAGACTGAAAACGTATTAGCAATCACACTTCTGGGGTCTGATATCAGCTCTTTGCAGTGTGGACCTTCGCGTCGTGTGTTCATGTAGACATGTCAGTTTTTCGTGTGCGGTGAAAATGTGGAATTCCTGGCTTGATGTTGAAAATGTCATCAAAACACAAATTAGGAAATTGAAAAACGTTCAAGAATAAGTATTTCTTTGGGTGTGCGTAAAGTATTTTTTCTATGACCACTATGGGAAATAGACAAATACGCACAAACAGCAGGCGCTGCGCTGAAAACGAGTCTTTACGAACAATGTTGTTAATGAATGTTAAAAACAGTGATGTTAAATACATTGTATGCTAAAAACAATTTTGTTAAGAACATTGATTGTTAAAAACGGTGATGTATTAAACACTTCCCCCACTCCCAGTCCCATCCTTCACGGGGAATGACCTTGAAATGCCGATTTTAGGCCGCCTTAAAATTACATGGGAATTTAGCTCAGAACCCGCTTTACTTGTCTACTAAGATGACATTTTAGTATTTTATGGTTATCTAAATTATCAGTGTCAATTACATATGAGTTCATATGCGTTCATATTATTTATTCAAACAAAATATGACGATAAAACATTGCATTTTGCATATGAGGGCCCATCATATGCACAATATGCACACGCACGTTCATATAAATAAACAAAAACAAAATATACATCAAAAAATGTCAACTGTCAACATATAGGTACTTCGGTGTTCGTTTATCTTTTATCCAAAATATGGTATACGATATTACAAAATGTATTGACGTATACCTATGTGCAGTTGATGTTGTTGATTTAAAATTAACAAGTTCCGAAATTACTGCTATGTAGGTACTACTATTGCTCGTAACATTATAGGCATGCAGGTAGTATAGGTAATTGAATCGCCGCACTGACATAACAAAAATATAATAATTAATCTGTCAAAATCAGTCGCACGAAGAACAAACATAATATGTGTGTAGGTACAGTATGTTATATGGAAAATCAAATACAGGACGCGGAACTCAAACGGCAAGGACGGTTTGGTTCACTAAACATACGCTACTGCTACTGATTCTGCAGACTGTGATGTGAATGTGTAGAGTAGTCGTGTGTTCATAACCTATCCAGTTCTACACCTACACTTGCAGCACAGTATCGTGCTGAACGAGTGAAACGAATGAATTCAACGACTAACCAACCAACATTTTCGTTTTGGTAGTATTTTGGTAGTATTTTGTATTATTAGGTATGAACCACGAACACTGTGAATCTGCGAAACAAAACGGTGAAACATCACAGAGTGCCAGGAACAATTGTTGGCACATCGGCACAATAGTACCAATATCGGTTGATTGTGAATATGTTTTCTGTTGTAGGTATATTATTCGATATGTCAATTTCACGATTTTTGTTTATTAATTTCCTTTGTTATCAAACATTTCATTTTAATTTAGTGTTTAGGTGCGCGCTTACATCTGAGAATCCAACTGTGCGTATAATTTATTCACAGATTCATTAACCACAAATCTAGAGAATTATTGGCACTAGTGGTGGTTCACTGATAGATCACTGGCTTTTATTTAAACTGGGGAACAGATTACCGAATCTTATACGTTTAATATGTGATTATTTCTGTTTTCTGATCATCGAACAATTAAACATTCAGCAGACTGAGCTTGATCACTGTGAGAGTGAGTGAGACGATCCTCATCAATATATCAGCCAAGTACAGGTAGCGCTAATTATATGTAGATTTCTGTAATTTTTGGACGCTCCAACTACTACTGGCAAAGTTTTTCTAGAGAATTATATTGGCACTAGTGGTGGATCACTGACTTTTATTTAAACTGGGGAACAGATTATAGAATCTTACGTTTAATATGTGATAATTTCTGTTTTCTGATCATCGAACATTCAGCAGAATGAGCACTGTGGGACGAGCTCATCAATATGTCAGCCTGTCAGTCAAGGACAGGTGGCGGTAAAAATATGTAGATTTCTGTAATTTTTGTATGCTGGCTCCAACTACTATTGCAAAGTTTCGTTTGCTTCTAACTGTCGCAAAATGTGTTTACTAAACTAAAGTCACTTATCTTATAAATATTAATAATATAAAAAGCTGCGTCGCCTATGTCCTTCCAAGGACTCCAAGACTAATATACTGGCACAGTAGCAGTGGCACTAAAATCAGACTGTTCTCCTTCCAGTTTATAAGTGATCTTATTGCATATCTTCTGCATATGCCAGCAATATCGCAGCCGGCCAACAGTGGCAGTGGCAGTAGGAATAATGCGGAAAGCAACGGCCCAGCTGACGGATCGAGATTTGCAATGACGACACATGTGCCCAATGGTAATGGAGTCTGGCTGCCTGCGTGCCTGGCCTGCCTCTTCAACGTGTTCATTATTACATTTTTAATGCGATCAATATATGCTTTCTTTTATTACATTTTCCTATATATATACATATACATTTATTTTTCTTTTTCTAGCCACTACGCCATGACTAGCGACCATGGTTTTACTACTTCTACATTCCGCTTCAACTGGATGGTTGGGTTTATGTACTTTTTACATTTGCCAATTGTAACGTGGAACTGTCTACCTAATATATTCAAAACGGCACTCATCATAAAAATACAACTTGTCTGGATAATTAAACCCGTACCTACATTACGTGCCAATTATACGGATGAACAATTGAGAATCTAAATTCCCAACAAAGCAATAAGCAAGTAAGTAATTTAAAAGTACTCATCAAATTTACCAGAAGCGGATTTAGGCATGGTTTTTATGGGCTGCAGCCCTGGGCCCCGTTTGCTTGCGCCCACATGAACTTATACAGTCGTACGTTTTCTCTAGATATCCGTAATGGTCGGTATTTATTTATGTTAATTTCAAGATGTGAAACAGCAAACAAGGCCCATCCGCTGTCACGTTCTTGAGACTCTTCACTTTTTCATTTATTTTTCTTTGTGACTGTTCACCGTCACCGTCAGCACGTCCACTCATGACTTTGGTGTACACCGAGAAAAGTTCAAAATTGATCTGCAGTTTCTACATAGTGCGAGACACTTGATTGTCACATTGTACCAAGACTATGGTCAATTGGGTAGGGCCCCAAACAGTGTTAGCCCAGGGCCGCTAAAGCTAGCGGTTCGCCCCTGTAATTTACTCATTGAGAAACGTTTTTCATCATCATCAGGATCAGATGTTAATTTCCCAGACGAAAATTATGACAGTCAGCATTGGTAGGTATAATTTTGTATGTTATTTTGTTATTAATAAAATATGCGCACTGTGTGTATATGCATTAGGACTATGTATAGATAGGATTAGCGGGTAAAATGGGAACGTGCCTAACCGGATATCCTGGGATTCTGGCGAGACGCACGCCCCCGGGTAACGAATTGTAGCGACAAGTGTATCAGTTCTCACCGACCACACCACACTCACCGAACGAAACGAACACACAGCTAACGAAAACGTAAAGTACAAACCGAACCAAACTGATGAGTTAGTTGAGTGGAGTAGGAGAGCAGAGCGCCGTAGCCCGTAAGTGCTCTTGCTGTTTTATTCCTCTGTTCATCCCCCTCTGCATCCGACACTTGTTTATCCATTCTTGTCGAGCCGGAAGGAACATTCTATAATTGCACGCGAATACAATTATTATATATACATATGTATTAAGTATTTCATTTTCTCTCTTTTATAGTTACACTGATGACTGGGAACATCCTGTGAAGAATGCAAGGACCTGCACCTCTTCTATCTACATTTTAATGGAAAAAAACGGTAAACTCATTCAACTTTGCATAATTTTCTTGCTTCCGCTTCTTTTTCTTTAATCTTAAAATAAGTTTTAATGTTTTTGAACGACACGATGAAATTGTAACTTGAAAAACATTGGGCGCTTGATAACCAACAAAACATAACAAGCGTGCTCGTGCAATATGGAATTTTATGTATTTTATTAAAAAGCGCCATTTAGGCACAGATGGCCGGACATAGAACATAGTTAACTATGGTGTGTGCGGTTGGCCTAGCTCTGGTTGCTGTTCTCTTCTGTTCTGTTAGTTTTGGTGCCGTGCTGGTTTCACCCCGGTAATGCGTCCAATACACTGTATACTGCCAGCAACAATTTCCCATTGTACAAACCAAAAATTTGTGTTTATTTTGCGTCATCTGTTTCCAACAGACATAAATAAACACCAACACGCTTGTTCTATTTACAAAACTATCAGTGAACTCTCGCTATATTCATCGACATGCATGAGCTACCTGTGCTTATAATTTTTTTTTTTTTAACAATTTTCGCTTGCATGAATTTTTCGATTATACCTAATTTAATTCACTTGAAACGAAAATTTCGATAACAAACGCAAAAATCTTTCTTGTATTTTCGCGAGTTTATCTAATGAAATAACAAAAATACGATGCGGGAGATAGCAGAGCAAACGAAACGACAAATGAAAACTCTTTTCATGAAGGATCTTTGAAGCGAATTATGAAGGTACCCGCTTGAAAACGACGTTTTGCTCTCGACTCTACTATTATACACCATAAGTCGGTGTTTTTTTTTTGCAAGAAAAAATCGACTCGTTTTCGATATAGAAAAGTGTTACTGCCCGTATTATAACAACTAACTATACATACAACATCAGCGAAACGAAACGGGAGCAAGACCAGCACGACGTCGACGAAATATCAACGTTTTAGCAATTGCTAAAGGCGGCATCTGATTGCAGGGGCGGACCGCTAACTTTAACAGCCCTGGGCTAACACTGTTTGGGGGCCTAACCAATTAACAAAAGTCTGGATATTTGGATGATAAAATATGGTAATCAAGTGTCTCGCACTCTGTAGTCAAAATTATGAGTGGACATGCTGACGGTGACGGTGAACAGTCACACAGAACAATTAAATGAAAAACTGAAGAGTTTCAGGAACGCGACAGCGGTTGGGCCTTGTTGGCTATTTCGCATTTTGAAATGAAGATTAATAAGTACCGACCACTTCGAGGAGGCAACTACATCAAGATTCCTACGGACATCGAGCGGAAACGTGTATAACTGTAGAGGTTCACAGTGGGCCCAAGCGAAGGGGCCCATTGATTGAACGGGGCCATAACTATGGCTAAATTCGCCTCTGTCTGATTACATTAAAATGCGAATCTTCGTCAAGTTTGCAAATTCCCAGTTTTCGCCCTACCCGCAGCTAAACCAGCAGGAATGAACTGAATGAATGGACGGGACGGGATTTGGAAGCTTCGAAGGGAACGGAACAACGAAGAACGAACGAGCAGTTGGTTTTATTGTTCGTGTTCGTGTTGTTGCCACATCCGCAGGAGCACGAGCAGGGACCCTTATTATTTCACGATTACACGATTTTAACGTATATATCGCTTAATTTCTTTTAAATAATATTAAACTAAACGTGGAAATACTGGTTGTTCTGTTCTAATGTGCCGGTTATAGTTTATATTGTGCAAGTGGAAATCATTTTATTCAAAAGTTATTTTAGAAATAAAATGATCTGGATGTGGACGCGGAGCCTGAAGCAGTGTGAATATCAATCTGGAAAAGTAATATTTCAATAATGTTTAGGTTCGCTCCTCGTTAATAAATGTAAACTACCTTGAAGTTGCATTGGACTTGGAGATACTATTTGGAAATGCAAGCAAACGTCCTGTCGCGAATAACTAAACTGAATTCGGTGACGGTGAGCGCACTAAATGTTCGGAACGACACGTTTCCCATAGTCAATATATTTTCCAAACCGAGGAACACTTGCAGAATGCTTGCAACTGTTTCACCAGTAGTGTTTCGTTTCGTTTCCTTTCCATCGAGCGCTGAACGATAGATAGCAAATGCTTGAATGCAATATCAGCATGCTCATTATTTCGTCCAGTTTGTTTCCGCTACTTGTTTGGTAATTGATAAAGGAACACAAATATTTTCACTTTCAAATGTTCTGTTTGACTTTACAATGTAATTTAACCACCAATTGATCTAAAGGATCCTACACACGCTCAGGCTTAACTTAAGTCAAAACCGAGGAGCCCTAGTTAGCGCAGACAAGTCCGAGCGTGTAGGTACAGAACAGTCAATTCAAGACAACAATTCTTGCATCGTGCAAAATATTGAAATTAAGGATGTAATTTGTCAAAAGTAACACTTATTAATAAATTAATAATAAATCTAGAGACATTTTGTAATAAATATAATTTTTGCGAAAATCAAGCAAAACAAAAACATTGTAAGTTTGGGGATTTTGCAATTTAAGCATATTCTCTCTGGCCTGGCCTGGCTGAACTTGCCTTGGCCGGGGCTGATGTTTTGGTGCTGGTTTTGGATTTAGAGTGGACACAGGTGCACCACCCACCCCAATTAACAGTCTTGCTTTGGCAGCGCGGTGCTGGCTGCACTAATATATCTATAAATTGCAGGATAATCCTTAGCATAAACACCCTGTTATATGATGATCTATGATAAATGCTGCGAATACCAGCTGGACATGGAATTAATGCTTTAAAACCTAATAGATGTGTTGTTCCGTGTGTTGTGATCTTTTTTTTTTGTCAGTTTCTGTTTTATATTTCATTTGATAGGGTCTGAGCATTTTTTTTTAAATTTTTATTTTATGAAACTACAATTTGAATTATTCATCCCTACATTTTTTTTATTTTTTTAAAAACATGGTTTTTGAGAAGAAAACATTTTTTAAAGTTTGAAATTTGACGTCTTGGTGAATTATCTGGTGAAATAATGATGACTCATAGCATTGCAATTTGTCCTAGATCTCTGGAACTTGTTTGTTAGATCTTTTAAAATGGCATCGCTTTTTTGACGCTCTAGCCTGACCGAAGACAGTCTTTGGGCCTGACACTTAGTTAATTCGGCCCGATTCGGCATTGAATCGGTATAGGTCGACAAAGCGATGAATCATATTTATTTCCCGCGGCATAGTACAGTTTAAATCTAGGGTGGAATTTGGAAGAACCATTTTTAACAACAAATATTTTTTTTTAAAAACTAAATATTTTTTGTACATTTTTCCAATTTTAAAATTCATGCACAAACCCACCCCATTGAACAAAACAGATTTTCATTAATTATATATCGCAACTCGCAATACAGATGATAAACAAATATTTTATAAACAATATTTTTAGCCGGTGCTAAAAATATTTTGCATATATACTTTGATTTTGTACCTTTTGATCTGGTGCGCATTGTAGTCTCAATGAAGTTGCCGCTGGACTCCTTTTCGCTGTTTTCCTCCTTGATAACTTTCGGCTCCATTGTCTGTGAGAAGTAAGAAAACAGCAAAATGAAAAATTGAAAAATGTAGAATGATAGAAGGACAAAGTGATATTTTTAATTAATTATTCGCGCTCTCAATGTTTCTTAGACTTTTCTCAAAATCCCTAGAATACTGCAAAACGAATGCGAAAAGCACTGATGGCTGGATGCGGGGAGAGCATCAATGTTTTCTCCGTTTTCGTAAAGCACAAAGCATCAGCCGAAAATCCGATTCGCGATAATTAGATTTTAAACCGCCAGCTGGTCGATTCTGTATTCCGAACACGGTGACGTCATAAAACAAAAATCTCGACGTTTTCGGTACAGAATGTGCACCGATGAAAAGAGCGTTTTTCACGTGTGTGTATGTGTGTGTGTGTGTGTGTTTGTGTCTGTGTGCGTTTCAACCCGTTTCACTCTTTCCCATCAGGCATAGTCGTCCGAAAGGCATGGATTTTAACTAGAAAAACGTGACGCACATTCTAATTGAGGATATTATTAAATAATGTCCTCCCAATGTGTGTGAACTGTGAGCCTTTTCCTGCGTTGTTTTGTATATATCCATAACACACTTATACATTCGAACGAATTCATGTCGTGCATTGTTTTTTATTGCACTAATATTTTTTCCATCAAGCAAGAACAGAACAAACCTTTTTTTTTCGTCGAAACTTCGTATTCGAGTATACGTTGAAATAATGTGTTGGAATCAATCGGTTTTTCGTTTTGGAATCGTTTGCAATTGGAGTAGGTTCTCTGCGGTCCCAATAGTGTGTTTATCCCGCTTATATATTGGGTATATGTGGGATGCGGAACAGATGACCCTATTGTGGGTATGATGCGTCTGGATGATTGTATTGTGGACTGGCATGCCGAGGAAAGTAAGGAATGAAGGAATGAAAATACTATTAGGTATACAATGGTTGGGACTTGGGACACGTTTCGGTTTCTGGTTCGGGGGCGGGGAGGGGGACGAAACAGACACCGAATTGTGAATGGGACCAGAAATAAAACCAATAAATGAAAAATGTTAGAAAAATTGTATTTATTAAATACATGACATACATGCATGTGTGTTGGTCGATGAAAGTATGTAGGACAGGACATAACGCAGGTGGTCTCGACTTAGGCAGTTATCTGAGCAACCACACGAATTGAACGAACGGTCGTCCCCAGAGACATTGGTAAACGGAATATCATAGATAGGCGCTCCTAGAACACCTGTACTCATCCATTGATAGATGAGTTATTAAATTGTCTAATGGAAGACAAAATTCCAGATCCCAGGAAGTGCCGTGGACAGCAGGGGCGGACCGCTATCTTTAGCGGCCCTGCGGGCTAACACTGTTTGGGGCCCTACCCAATTGACCAAAGTCTGATGGATACTTGAATGATAAAATGTGGCAATAAAGTGTCTCGCACAATGTAGGAACTGAAGACCAGATTTTGAACTTTTCACGGTGTACACCAAAATCAAAAGTATGAGTGGACATGCTGACGGTGACGGTGAACAGTCACAAAGAACAATTAAATGAAAAGTGAAGAGTTTCAGGAGCACGACAGCGGATGGGCCTTATATGCTGTTTCGCATCTTGAAATTAACATAAATAAGTACCGACTATTACGGATATCTAGTGCCGGGCCGTGCCTTGCTTTGTAATTTACTAAACATTTAAATATTAACAAAATGTCACACTTTTGCTTCAAAATCTTCAAAATGACAAAACGACTATTTTTCTGATTGGCCCATTTCCGACGACCGTTTCACACTCATTGAATATTTGAATATCTTTAACTAGGCAACCCAAAATTCAAAAGTGAAAAGTCAGAATATTTAATTTGTCAAATTTCACAATAATACTTTAATGAAATTGTTAAAAATATTTATAAATTTATTTATTACATAATTCTTGGTTTCATTAAAGCATTTCCGATTTGAAAAGATTAGGAGGAAAGAAGTAATACTTTTAAAATTGCCGCCACATTAAATGTTTAGCTGTGTAAACTTGTAAATCAAATTGACACCAACTGGATTTACAAAAAAAAAATCGGTACGGATACGCACCGCACACCTTTCCGACCATATGCACTACGACTTCGTAGAACTCGTCGACCGTAAAAGT